>VBVR01000862.1:0-39231 GCA_011638315.1 Tetramorium parvispinum | reverse complement strand
ACATACTATACATATGTAAAATTATAGATGAAATTTTTTTATATTCTCGAAACATGAGTATCGTGCTTTGTGCGTGATTACATTTACAATTAATGATTACAAGCCTGGCGATTAATTAGCTTTCTCAATCAATGACTGAAAGATATCAGGAATGTTTAATTATCGACTGTGTCGGAAAATGGATGTGCCTACGTAGTTCTACGTCCACGTTTGGCGCGAATAGTAGGCCAAATATCGGTCCCACGAAAAAGGCCGGGATGGCCGCTCTCAGATTTCTCTCTGCTGGTACATACATACTTCATTAGCTGACATTTAATTTTTATTGTATTGTTACCATTAAGCATTTTATTTCTTGCTGCGCAATTTTACTTATTGGCCTTTTCTGGCACTATGGGATATTATTAAACCCCATGAATGACGATGAATGTAAGAGCAGTCCGTGTCTCGTCGGTGATTAAAGTCAAATATCTACGAACACCGTCCCCGTCTCAAATTTCTTGCGGCCGGACGCGGGTTTTCGAGAATATCGCTCGTGCAAAACCGTACCTAAGGACCCGTCCCCGGTGAGTTCGCGAACGCTCTGTCAACCGCACCATCTACGATGGCCGACAGTCGATGGCTCCGATACAGCTCGGTTGTGGTTACCTTAATTTATTGACAAAAATGTAACGTCTCTATTTTTAATTGGCCGTGTTACCGCCGCGCACGGCATGACAATCGTCCCGACCGTATTTATGTTATTCTTGTTTCTATAAATACCCGCGCGCGTGCTCCTTATTCGAGATCTCCCGGGTCTGACATTGACGCGAAGATGTCTTCTAAGAGGTATATTTCGATTGTTTTTACTCTTCGCATCCTTCCTTTTTCCTTCTCTTTCTCCCGCTTCTTCCCGCCTCTCCTTTTTTACCTTTTGACCACGCGCTGACTGGCCCGCGCGCCGAATTGTCTTTGAGAAATTATTTATAGCGACGTGAAAACGGAGCATGAACCCTCCGGCGAACGGCCTTCGTCTCCTCCAACGATCGGTCTCCCGACTCTTTGTCCTTTTGTTGATCCGTAATTATTCACAATTGTTTGCCACGTTTCTTTGAGAACCCCTCACGTCATGAAATAACCCTGTCGAATCGCGCAGATTTTTCAATTCGATTCAAAGAAGAACGACGTTTCGTTCAGACAGATGAATTTAATTCACGATATTCCGAGTCATTCCAGCCAAAAATAAGCCTCGTGCAAAATGTACAGGAGGCTTTCTCGCTTTACAGCTTTTAACAGATGTTATGGTTGTGACTTTCATTTTAGAGATGTGTACCATCTTTTTTTTGTTATTTTTAGTGAATTAAAAAAGTTATCGGAAGAAAGCCTGACGAGACAGCCAGAGGAAGTCTTTGATATCATATGCAAGCTGGGAGAAGGGTAAATCTCTAATGTTATTACGATATTTATCGATAGTAAGAGACAGATTTTTCCTTTCATTGTAAATATATATTTTTGCGTAGATCCTATGGCTCAGTCTACAAAGCGTTGCATAAAGAAAGTGGACAGGTACTCGCAATTAAACAAGTACCGGTGGATACGGATCTGCAGGAGATTATTAAGGAAATATCAATTATGCAACAATGCGACTCTCCATATGTTGTTAAATATTATGGAAGTTACTTTAAGAATACAGATTTATGGGTAAGTCATTACATGCTACGTGTACTTTACCATCGCATACGAATTGGACGATTTATTGATGTACTGTTGTAACTTGCAGATTGTGATGGAATATTGTGGAGCTGGTTCTGTTAGTGATATCATGAGGTTAAGGAAGAAAACCCTTCAGGAAGACGAAATCGCTACGATTCTGAGCGACACTTTGAAAGGTTTGGAATACCTTCATTTGAGAAGGAAAATTCACAGAGATATTAAGGCTGGAAATATCCTTCTCAATAATGAAGGCCATGCAAAGTTGGCTGATTTCGGAGTAGCTGGTCAATTAACGGTGAGTTACAGCGAGAGAAAGAGAGAGAGAGAGAGAGAGGTTTCTAGACCGAAATCAAAATCTAAATTGAATTCCCTGAAATAGGATACCATGGCTAAACGTAACACAGTCATCGGTACACCATTCTGGATGGCTCCGGAAGTGATACAGGAGATTGGGTACGATTGTGTAGCCGACATATGGTCTCTGGGAATTACAGCCTTGGAAATGGCCGAAGGCAAGCCGCCGTACGGCGACATACACCCGATGAGAGCAATATTTATGATCCCGACTAAACCACCGCCTAGTTTTAGAGAACCCGATCAGTGGAGTCCAGAGTTTATCGATTTTGTCAGTGGGTGCCTTGTAAAAAATCCCGAAGAGAGAGCCACCGCAACCGAGCTTTTGCAGCATGAATTCATAGGTGAGTGAAAGATTGAAATTTATATGACGAATATCTTATTAATTAACAATGTGCCGTGTGATTGCAGGTAATGCCAAACAGCCAAGTATTTTGAGTCAAATGATCGCTGAGGCTCATGAAATTCGAGAAAAGCAGAGCGCACACAGAGCTCATGTTATAAACAATGTGGCGATTAAAAGTCAAAATCAGGCGGAGGATTCGGTAGGTATTCAAATTCTACGCACAAATAATATGTATAATTCATGTACATATGTAATACCTCTGTCTCTGTTGTAAGGATGAGGACGATTGTAGTGGAACTATGAAACCATTACCGGAGGATAGCAGGACTTTAGTGCCGAGCCATGATCTTCCAGACACGGGCACATTAGTTTCGGCAATGTTGGACTTGGGTACAATGGTTATTAATAGTGATACCGATACAGAAGCTACTATGAAGAGTTAGTAGATCTTAATTAATCTCCAAATTGCGGCAGAAAAGTGACTTGCAATTAATATCGACATTCTTTCTAGGACATAATACTGGTTCTGTAGAATCCGGCAAGAAATACCGACCATTATTCTTAGATCACTTTGACAAGAAAGAAGCGCCTGAAATTGGAAAGGTAATCTTTCTTATATTACTTTAAATTATTTAGATACGATTTATGCCTGAAATATTAATAACATTGAATAATATTACTGTGTAGGGTAATGGACAGATGTTGGGAGCGCACAATATGGAAAATGCCAACAAATTGGAGCAGCAAAGTCCAACTGAATCTCATAGGTTTCAAAGTCATCTACAACTACAGTTGCAGAATCAGATCTCTCAGCCCGTGCCAGAACAGCCATATAACAATATATCAAAGTTTCAAAATGTCTTCACGGAACGTGACTTCGATTTTGTGAGTAAAATTCCCATCAGCACTTACTTTGAAAATTTACGTAATTAATATTTGCGTGATATATCTCTGATAATTAGCGTAACAGGTGACAGCGATTAATCTCACTTTGCATTTTGTACAATACAATTCACGTTCACTGCATCAAATTATTTGGAATAATGCCGCTTTAGGCATTATAAAAAAAAGATAACTTGAATATATAGAGGAGCCGTATCCTGCAGTTGAAGTTTCTCTCCTACGAGGAACTGCAGCAACGAATGGCTAGTCTGGACGCGGAAATGGAGCGGGAGATTGACGAACTGAGAAAAAGGTATCAAACAAAGAGACAGCCTATTCTGGATGCCATGGACACCAAGCGAAAGCGTCAACAGAATTTCTAACAGTCCTCCTTTACGCGAATAAGCAATGACGAATAGACAAAGGGTGTACAGTTGTATAAATGAATAGATTTTATTCGCGTCATCCCTGGTTTCATTAAAGAGAAGAACATTGCTCTCACACCGTGAACATTTTACCTCATAAACGGACAAACGTATAGCGACTGTGAATGTTTCCTGTTTACTCGCGAGTCACAATGTTGCTTTTCTTTATGGATCCTGGGGTATTATAGCTAGAAATAGTTAATAGCCTCACGTCATCAATGTAAATTATTTTACGTGATTTAGGTGAAGAAACAATCACTATACTTAATTTTTATATTATGTTTATCTATATTTACTGTTAAATATATCCTATTCTTATAGAAATATTCTAAGACTCCTCTAGAGTCGTTAGATACTAAAGAAAGGAATACAATAGGAGTGCAGAAACAAATCGTGATTAGAATCGTTTTTATCGAGGAAAAAAATTTTATATTTACTTTTGGAAAGAAATCGGTATTTCGTATCGTCATGCTACGCTAGTCATTTACAATGCCATTTTATTCCGAATATAAAAAGATCATTTATTCATGCGAAATACACTTAAACGGCTAAGCATTTGAACAGTTCTCGAGTGTGAATGCTCTATTTAATCATGACAGTTTGAAGCAAGCAAACAAGGCTGTAAGATTTAATTTACTTTTTATTCTACTGCCATAGATAGACTCTCTATTCATTCATTTACTAATAGTAACAACAACAAATTCTAATTTACGTCGATTTGCTAAATGATCAAATTTACTTTTCATCAAGTTGCAAACATGTCCAACACCAATACGATCATACAATTCTAAAATAATGAATAGTGTTCTTCAATAAGCAGTATATGATAAAAAAATGATGCCGCATTCTAATGAGATATTTCACGAACGAACTTACTAGTATTAGAGTCTTCCGCGCGCCGTATTAGAAAGTATTTTCCAGTATGCCCTAATTTACTTTGTCATAATATGGAAATTGTTGAAACTGAAATTTATCAGATTCCACTAATGATAACGGTATTTTTAGAATAATATAAAAGTTCGTATAGCAATGCCTTACCATGTATCATTTTATGTATAAAGCATTAAAAATTTTTGACCGTATATTTTTTTGTGATCGTTACAAAAATGAATATATTTGTACGTGCCATTAATATATATATGGCGAATAATCCATAGTGGAATAATGACTCTTTGCTGACGTTTGGACTATTTTGCAAGTAGTGGAAATAGAGCTATACTTAAATGCGCTATAGCCAGAACTGATCTTCAATTTTCTTCTTTTAGAAAAGAATATAATAACAGAATAATAACAACATATTTTTGATATAGGTGTGCACATTGTCAATGAAATAAGGTCCGAATTTGAGACATATATTATCCATATAATGATACTCGCAAACAGAAGTGTAATACTAATAAGATTTCCAACCGGAAGATAATTGATTACTTCACAAACAAAAATTGTAATTTAATATCATTTTATATACGAAACACAATATAACTGTATATAATGGTTTTTTTAGAGATTCTTTTAAATAATTTAAATGATCGTATATGTTCGATCGTTTTTATATAAATATTATAAAATTGTAATGATTTTATTATATTCTCCATCATTGTAATTCATGCAATACATATACACGAGGGTATTTGCATTCTTATATAAAATTATATAAATATAATAATACACACATTTATATAATTATATAATAAATTTATATAATTATATAAATTTATAAACTTTATATTTTTACAGTTTATGCCGCTATAAAATCTTCCTTCTTAAAGTTATGAACCCTGCCTCCATTAATGTTTTGCGCTATCTGTTCTAGGATAAAGAGTAAAACGGACAAAAATTTACATAAAAATGTCACAAAGAAGTGAATACTAATGCATTTTCTACACGATTATCAGTCATTTAGCCTTAGCTAGCAATCATTGTTCATACGACGATTTATATTTACATATTTCATAAGGCAACGTAATATCCGTTTTTATTTTTCCACTTGGCGATACGGCTTTGTATTCATATCTAATCATGACAGTTTTATGACATCATGATTTTACATTCGTATTGTACAATCTATTACAGTTTGGCTGAAATATAGAGACTGAAGGCAGAAGTATGTTTTCTGAGTGAATGATTTAGTGAAAACTATTGTCTGATAATAGAACGTAACAACATATAGATTGCTATTTAATATTAAAGCGAGATATTATTAATAGTTTTGTTTAAGATAATTACAAAAGCAAGTATTAACATGCTGCCTTTTCAATCATTTTAATAATAATAAAACATTATACAAACTATGCGCGTTTGATCTCTTCAGTTTGATCTTTCATTAATGATACGAACGTATCGTTACTGCTATTATTAATCCTATTATTAAGTACTTTGTGCATATAGTATTTTTTGTGTATCTATACAAAGTTTTTTGGTCCAAGTTAATTTCTGAGCTACACCAGATCGATTATCATTGGACAGTATATAAAAATATATAAAGAATGTTTTATAAAAAGTTGTCAATAAATATAAATACATCTTAATCACATACGAGAAAATGCTAATGTGCATCATTCAACAAAGTTTTGAAAGCTACCTATCATTAATTTTAAAATTGGAAATAGTTTTATTGTAAGATAGCTTAAAATATCTTTTGAAAAGATTGTTCTGAGATAAGGCATACTCTGTTACTTTTTTATCACTGCTAATACGTCATCTTTAATATTGATTCAGCTCATAAATCATCATCTCCTATCATACGAAAAACGTTATTTTCCATGATCTCAGGATCCCTCTGACTCCTGTCAACGACGGCTCTTGAGTCATCTGATTTTTTTGACGTCACAGCCGACCATTTGTTAGCAAGTTTTTTTATAATTGGCCCCGATTTAGAATGATTATTGGCACATTCACGCAGCGGCGATCCCGTAACGACACGACTCTGACCGTCCCTCATAATATACGTCCACGATTTCCCAGATTCTGCCTGCAAATAACACGCATTTACGGACAAAGAGACTTGGTTTATTCATTTTATGTTCCATTATTCAAGTCTAATGTAAAACAGTTTATATAACAACCTGATTTTTATTTCCCACTACGCATTTCTGCAACAACTCGTCAATCATGGCTTGCAAACAAACAGACATTAAAATCGCTTGGTCGGATGCAATCGTAATCCATTGTAATTCATTTCTAGCAATTAGGTATTCAAAGGATAACTCCAGATTACACTCGTTATTATCCTCATGACGCTCAGTTCCCTAAAAGCATCCATTAATAATTCATATGAGCGAGCTAAACGAACTTTCCTATTAAAATATTCGTGATACTTACGTTTTGTATTGTAGTAATACGCCAGCATCGCATTCGTGATACTTTAAACACGACTTCGTGCTCTTCGGGTGTTAACACGCGCAAATTCAATTCATTTCCACCTATAGCGAGCAACACTCTCGAGTTACGTTCGGGATAATCGCAGTAACACGGCGCAAACTGTACGTAGCCATAGTACTTCAAGTCACGAACTATATTCAGGTACTGAAATAACGAAAAACAAAATAAAAATTATTCGAAAACGTTATTTGCTTGTCGCAACTAACATACCTCTTTTCTATTTCCAGATTTCTCTAAACTATCCAATTGATGCTGCACTTCATTCGTAACCAAAATCCAACCGCTGCGAATTTCCGCAGTCGCTTGAATATACAGTAGATTAAGTGTTACCGGATCGTTCAATAACTCAATGTCATACGTGATATCCCAGTAATTTTTTCTAAGAACAATCCGCGTACTCATAGAACTCATGTACTTATATGTTATAAATGGAGATTCAAATTCTTGTAATTTCCGCAATACTGAAACAAAAAGATACGTATCAAATTAAAATAGAAAACAAAGTATATAAACATAATAAAACTCTAAAGAGCATGTCTACTTACTTTTGATGCTACCAGATAGCTCATCTTGTATAATAATAAATAGCGCAAAATGGAAATGATATTTTTCAGCCAACTTTATATGTTTATATACTTCCTGTGGAACAGAACGAAAATATTTTAATAATCGTTATTTGTGCAATTAACTTTTTCTGTACATATTCATTATTGGGAATGATATACCTTTAAAACTTCACCAGAATGTTTTCCGGGCGAGATATTTAACGAAATTTTGGATCCATTCATAAGAAATATATCTAGAATCTCGTGCTCAGATAAGCCATCCGCAGTCTCTTGCTGAGCACTCAACAAGAATCCATTTAGTATCTTCGAGTTATTTATAGCTACATTTTGACCGATGGATTGAATGTATTTCTCTAAAGCCAACCGCCGTTCCTCTTGCTGAGCGACGGTCAGAGGAAAGAGCTTCTTTGGAGGGAATATAGGTAACGACATGTCGAGATCCTTGGACAGTTGTACATGCAGATTGTGCAACTGTTTGTATCTCGAGGTACAATGAAACAATCCGTTGATATGAATATTATATCCCTGCAATTCAGGAGATACTACATTATCATACATACCACATTATCATTAATGAAATGCACTGATACTTACGATATATGCATTCCCAGCTCCGTCCGTAAATTCCTGAGTATCCGGTATAGAAAAGTGCATCTCGATGGATATATTGAGAGACAAAAATATCGTTACAAAATCACATTATCCGTGGCAAAGCTCGTTAACTTCTGGATATCCTCATCAGCATAGCAGCATCTGTGAAAGATAAACGGAGCGTTAAATCTGAAGACGCAAAGTTGTGAAATTTTCCGATTTGCCAGACACAGAATCACATCTAAAATCCTCGCGCGGTGAGTCATTATTCGCTGCGAGGCGACGTTCTCGGATTCAGACACCGATACTGGCCGCCCACCAGCCTCTCTCTCTCTCTCTCTCTCTCTCTTTCTCTCTCCATGTTTTCGTGGAAAGATCCGCGGCCCCCGAGATCCGGGATCGCGGCGGAAAGATTGTAGAGAGCCGATGCCCTGATACAATCCCTCCGGTGGAAGCCACGTTCCTCGGCGAGCCGCGCGGAGCTCACGCTTACGCCGTTACGCGCTCCCATACTCACATATTGCCGCGCGACTTTCGTCGTCCGCGGTGTCGCATACGTGACAGCGGGCCTAATCGGTCGCTCACGCCCACTCGCGCGTTATGTTTCACGCGATTATTCCTACTGACACGCATTTGAATCCCACGACGGCCCGCGGCCGCTGCGCCGCAAGCGGGAGAACGCGCGCAAATCCCAACTCCCACGTCACACGCGTCCGCGGGTTTGCGCGCGAGTGAAGCGTGTCACGCGGAGAGGAATGAACGCGCCGACATAGCGTGGCGCGTCCCGCTCGGCAGACTCGGCACTCGGATCCAAAGGGAGTTTGCGGATCTTGGGCAACGCGTGCCACGAGAGGATCTCGCTAATTGGATACTGGAAGCACTGGAAGCCGCGTCTGAGAGAGAAAGCTCGTCAATGGGTTCGAATGAACCTAAATAGAACAAGAATTATTACAAAGATGTCAAAATGACACTAAAATGTCGTTATTATATCATTTTATCGTTGCCTTAGCATGATTTTGATGTCAGTATGATGTCATAATTTTTCTTTTACCTCTGGGAATATGTATATCCATGGTAAAAAGAGCTGACACTGTCGCCGTTTATTTTTAATTCACGGACATAATACTGAATCAACAATCTGGATATCTGGAATTGAAAATTGATTTAAATTGATTACGTGCGCTTTTATTTACAATTTTCATTTAAGTAGTAACGTATTATTTAAGGCATACATTTTCGTGATAATTTCTCCATGTTTTCACCTCTTCGAAAAATACATATTCTAATTATTGAAGCAGTTTTGTATTATGATGTCCACGTACTTAGCTTCTTTCGACAAAATGAAATTTGATATTGTTAAGATTATAAATATTAACTTATACATAACTAGAAATTTTAAAAAGTTATATTTACATTCGCGGCAAAAAAAAAATTGCCGGTTGTTTCTTCTTAAATCTACAACAGTCATAAATGATGAATATCTAGTCCCGCTCGTTTCGTTACTTCAAGCAGCTGATTCCAAATGCGCATTTTTCCGAGCATGCGCTCCCCACCTACTTTTTACGCATGCGTAAATATTCGCAGCTAGCACATGATTGCCTGAACGAGCACGTGTTTAAATGGAATGTGTTTACAGCCGTGGTTTACAGAGCCCTTTAAACAAACAATAATGAGCGAGGTAGTTTTGCAATCGAATCGCTGCACTTCAAGCAGATCACTTGAAGTGAGCTGATGATGTCAATATGAAATTTGCAGCATGCAATTATTGATTTATAATAAAAAAAGACAAATAACATAAATCAAAATGTAAATTGGCAATTATCTAAATTATAATCTTTACATTTCCAAATTTTGGCTCTTTTCAAAATTTTTGTATATATATATATACATAAAATTACAAATTTATCTATCGACGTACTAAATTAACATAATAATGTCTGAAATGCAAAATATTAAGAAACCAAACATTCGTGGAGCAAAAACAGTGACATCGACAAGGTTAATTTAATATTATTTTTACTAAACTCTCTTTCTCTTTCTCTCTCTTTCAAAAATTTATTTAGTAAACTATTCAAAAAGTATATATATCTTCGTAAATTTTTTAACACTATGTTTATGATAAAAGATATCAGTCTTATCATTTTTCATAACATTTTTTCATAAATCAATATCTTAAAGTCGAATTTTGTATAATTTTCTAGTTGTCAGGATGCGCAGATAAAGGGACAAACGAAAAACGCAAAGTATAAAATAACACCTCCGATTATACATATAATAATACGAACTGTACCGGACAAAATCCGTACTGAAGAAAAGAAGTTAAAACGTAAACTCGTATCTGATAAAGTCTCTTGCGTAAAAGACGGTTATGGATCTTCGACAGATATTCCAGTTAAGGATAAGGAAAAACGTGGTCGACGCGAGATCATTAAATACGATGTAATAAGCAAGAATATAATTTTACAAACGTAATACGAGTGTCATATTCTATATAGCGTTTATCCCAAATTATTTACGTTATTACCTTTTTAAACTAAATTATCGATATATTTATTGTCGCTATGTTATAACTTTACATATAAAATTCTTTCCTTCTATTATATTCAATATATTTAATACAGAAAACACGGTTGGTTTTCCCGGAAATGCGAGGAGGCGTACTGTACTCTAGATGTTGTTGCTTACATAGAGACGGTCTTCAAGATACTTGTCCCTTATCGCTCTGTCAGGGGCAACCTGAATGTTTAGTTAAACCATGGGCTATCTGTCCGCCAGCAAAATATGTTAGACTACGTCATCCAGAATTATATCCAAAAACATCTGGTACCAGTTGCACATAAAATGACATTTAAGAAAAACGGAAAAAAACGGAAAAAAGAAAAAGACATAAGAATTCTTTAAATCATATATAAGACATAATCATTCTACATACAAATTGTATATTATAAGGATTTAATAGTAAACATTACTATTATTTACTGAATAACATAGTTTCTCTCTCATTCTCTTTTTATTTATCTATCTCCATTTTTATCTTTATTACTCCTTGCAATATCGTCATTTAAAAAATTTTTATCAATAGCATATAGTATTTAGTAATATGTAGATAGTAAGACTATCTACATATCC
Source organism: Tetramorium parvispinum (assembly GCA_011638315.1). Lineage (NCBI taxonomy): Eukaryota > Metazoa > Arthropoda > Insecta > Hymenoptera > Formicidae > Tetramorium > Tetramorium parvispinum. The sequence goes on along the minus strand of VBVR01000862.1, from coordinate 27,868 downwards.
TATAGGTATATATAATTTTGAAAATAATTTACAGAAAAATCTCTATGTATTAATGTGTGTCCCTATTCTGTTACGAATTACTTGCAAATGACTTACGACAGAAAGAAGAGTATTCACAATTCGAATATTCTAACATTGAAACATTTATATCTAAATATTTAAACCATAAAACTTTCTAAATGAAAAATAGTGAATCCTTTTAAATTAACGTTATATATATATCTATAGCGAATAATTAAAAAAAAATGAAAAACCAATAAGAACACATTATGAATGCAGAAAATGCTTCAATGTCTTATCCAACTAGTTTTTTGCTGAATGTTGCATAATACTAAATGTTTCATAAAATAGTATTACATTTTACGATAAAAGACAAAAATTGGTATGATTCAATATATTTCCAAATATAACAAACTTCAGAAAAAGATACAAAGCCAATGAGTAGTAAGTGACGATTAAAACCTTGAGAAAAGTTTGCCAAACAATAAAGTAGGTAAAATACATTAATAGAACTGCATCACAGGAACACATTGTTCTTCAAAGTTGCAAGGTGGACAGCAAGGTTGCAATACACATGGTGACGGCATACATCGATATGAAGATGAGCAATTATCAAGATACGATAATTTATCGATGTCTGAACAATTTCCGACGTTTGGTATGTTGCTTCTTGCAGCGAACATCATAGAAGTGCAAATAGCATCGCAACTTTTATTACATGATAGAATCTGTTTTTGTCGAGCGTTATCGCAAGCTAATCTACAATACGCAGCCAGAGCCATTTCCCTGGCTTGGTCCGCGCAGTAGAATTTTCTGAGGGCAATTTCTATGTCACCCAAATCGGTCAGCTTCAATAATGCAGCACGACCTGGCTCACAAACTGGATACAGTTTTGTCATGCACTCCGGTCTACCCATGCAGTCCCACATCATGCATCTATCCTGTAAACCGTTTCTTTTGATGCATTGGCACCTGTGCATTATACTCGCTCGAAATTCGAAGGACTTACATGGTTTAACAGGCCCCTACAATATTTTACACTTTGATATATTATATGTTTCACGAGTAAATAGAATAATACGAAATTTTTAATGTTTTAAAATTAATAAAATATTTAGATTATTGTTAATAAAAGTCGAGGACTGTGAAATCTTTTAGAGGAAAGGAATAATGAAAAATATTGCTAAATATTTTTATTGGAAATTAACATTAAACACTCACACAATAAGGTGGAATACATGAGGATTCTACGGGACAGCATACTATAGGTGGACAAGGTGGTTCATCCCATTCACACGGTTTCCTATGACGTACAAACTCGATAAGACACATTCACTTATTATCGTTTACTATTAAGTTAAATATGTTCTTACTTCCTATCCATTGAACTGATTAGACATTTTAATTGCGCTAGTAACTCGCGTCTTCTATCACAATTTAGATTTTTACCGTCGCAAGGCATTTTCTTTTTCAAATTCTGTAGCACTTAATAATGGAAAATTTTCTTCTTTCAGCCTTTTTGATTTTTTTCTTTTCTTTTTTACATTTGTATTTTCATTTTGTGTGGCATCAATATATGTAAAATATACGTCAAATTTAGTAATTGTACAAAAATTTAGCAGTATCGGCTAAAAATTTCCTCGAGTAACATAATTGTTAATTTATCGTAAACATTGTGTTTCCTAGCAACTAAGTTTATCAACAGTCTTGTTCCTATGTGCATATATGTTCAATACAAACACATACATTAACTTCTGCAACCAAACTATTATTTAAAATGATTCTATTATTTAAGATCCAATAATAGTTTACAATATAGCACATTTCAGAATATAACATTATTGGAATACTTACTATATAATAAAAACGTATAAATATAGAAAATTAAAATTAATTTGTTTTTACATAATTAATATCACAATATCTTACATTTACATTTAATATTCATATATATGTATATATGTATATATTTATATACACATCCATATATACATATACATACTTTATATTATATATAAACATTACATTGAATTATGAAGTACAAATAAATTTATACATATCTTTCCTAATTTTTAATAAAATACCTTCTTCATTTAATTTTGAAATTAAAACAGTAAAATCATCTATAAAAATATTTTCGGATACCGCAAGCGCTTCCAAATCTTTCACTGAAAATATTTGTTCCTTATCTGCATTTACCTTTTTTTCCAGTATTTTTATAAACATTCTTATCTATAGTAAGTGAAAAAGTATTATAAGAATATAAAGTACTAGAAATATTTAAACGTTTAATCTTTTTCATATAAATGTAAATAAATTACGTATATATAGGACTTACCTTCTTATTTGTCAATTTACCATCAGAATGTGATTTCGGTATTGTGTAAGAATCTTCTACTGTATCCCTCATTGCATATCGCAATATATTTATTACATCCAATGCATCTGATTCGGTTGCCTCCATACGTAATTCTAGTTTTGCCCTAGCCTATAATAAAACGATAAAAAATTAATCTTACTTTGATATATTTTTTGTTTCGCGCAACAAAAGATACGAACTTCCGTTAATCGAATCATGGCTTCCAATTGCCTGTTGAATATTGGTATACTATTAAATTGTTTATGCTTTGATCGAAGTTCTAAATAATAATTTTGTAATACTGTTGCAGCTTCAGAAGATAATTTTGGCTTTACATATTCTCGAGCATAAGAAATATAAGTTCGAAGAATAGGTTGTGGTATAACATTAGTGGATAATGGCAACATCAGCTTTTCTCTGAAATATTTATTATACAATTAGATTCACTATTCTATTAAAAAATAAATACAATTATATTAAATATAAAATTACAATTTCTCTCTTCGAAACTATAAAGTAACAAAAAATTCTTTTTCATAATTAGTTCACCATTAATTTTCATAATTGGAATCTTTAAATGACAGGTACCATTCTTATCTTTTCAAAAAGAAACAAAAATGGCAGTATCCCATTTTTTTTTAACGGAAGAGTACATTTATACATTTTTTGGATAAATCTTGTTTAACGACAATTTATTTAGAACATTTTTTCCTATTTTGTTTTCACATTTTCCCTAATAGTTAAAGACAAAAAATATTTTTCAGTACAGAAATTAAACGAATTTCAAGAAAATCATTGCTGTTAATAAAAAAATCGAATCCATTAAAAAAAAATTTTTTTTAGTGCTTTTTTTTGGAACTGGAAAGATTATCCTGTCTGCAATTTTAAAGATTTCAACAAATTGTAAAAGTTTAAAAAAATGTCATCTTTAATAGTTTCAAAGAAAATATATGATAAACATTCTATATAATGCAAAATTAATTGTAATAATTATTTCTTACTTCAAAGTACATTCATTGAAGGACGAGAAATTCATAACTTCTTTATTGGAATTTGCATGTGAACCGTCATGAACAGTCATAATATGCTTGCATAATAGAGTATCAAAATGCTATTACATAAAAAAAAATAATTACAATCATTATTATACAATGTATAATATTCTATATATTGCACTAATATTTAATTTATAAATAATTACCTCATTTGGTTTATCCAATAATAAAAAAATCAAATCAAATCGTGAAAGAATAGGCTGACTAATATGTAGATTTTCTGTTATTGTTTTGCTCTTGTCGTATTGCCCTCCGATAGGATTAGCCGCTGCGAGGATTGATATCCGAGCAGGAAGGGAACATATTATACCTGATTTTGCAACAGTAATACTTTGTTGCTCCATCGATTCTAATAACGCCTGAAATATATGTAAAAATAGATATTTACAAAACTTTATTCTTAAATATATAACTTTTTTATTAATATTATTAAAATATATTATAATTAAAAATGTTAGAGTCTATTATAACTATAAATTACAATATTACAATTTCTATATTAATAATTCATCTGTTGCATATATATTTTAATATACTTGCTATATTATGAATAATACATATATTATTTTACCTGATGCTGAGAGCACATTTTATCGAATTCATCAATACAGCAACAACCTTGATCTGCTAAAACTAAAGCACCAGGTTCTAAAGCAAAATCATTTGATCCCGTTTCTTTTGTAAGTGTTACTGTTAATCCTGAGGATGTACTTGAATTGCCACAAACATATACACCTTTTAACAATAATTGCATTTTCATATAAGACACTTATATATTACATAAAGATTATTACATACAGAAGTTTTATACCTTTTGTAGATATTCGAGAGCACGCTTGTAACATCTGTGACTTGCCAAGACCAGGATCTCCGACTAGCAAGATATGTATATCGTCTCGTTGCGCACGTTTTGCGTTACCTCCAAATAAGCTCAATATCAACCCAGCTTTAACTATCTCATGTCCGTATATATTAGGACATAATGAATGCACTAACAATGCGAAAAGATTTGGTTCTTTATATATATCCTACAAATAATATAAGAAAAATAAATATAATTATTTCAGGATGTAAAATCAGTTTTTTTTACATTTAATAAAAAAAAATACCTGTATAGCTAGATAATTTTTGAAAGAAATTTCAGTATTCATAGAACTTTTATTTTGATATCTATTCTTGTTATTGATAACCGTTATTGCTTTCATGTATAACGAAAATGGAGTCCCAACTTGTACTTTAGTTTTACCATCATCGACTCCTTGAACCTAAAGTGTTATCAGACATTACATAATGTTTCAGCTTTCTTTATTTCAATATTTAGTATTTAGTAATATTTAATATTAAGATATTTAAATATTTAAGTAATATATTTGTTCTTTCAATAATATGATTCATGTGATATTCATAGATATATTATTATAGTTAATATCTCTACAACACAAATATAGAATTTTTAATATAAAAGATATATTTATAATAATACTTAAGAAATACCTTGATGATGCCCGTAAGTGTTATATCATCGCCAGGCATACAAATATTAACTAAATCATCCAGAAGTTCTATATCAAGTATTTTAGGTACTCTACCTTTATTCTCCTGTAAGAAAATGCTATTATATATTAGTTACATATAATTAGTGTATATATAGATAAAATTTCGTAATATGTTAATATTTTTGGAAATATTTTATGCAAAGTAATTGGACATATTGTTAATATTATATTTGAAATATATTAATTTTTCTAAAATCATTAATAGAAATTTATTAAATAACTGCTAAAACATTAACATAAATTACGACGCTTAAACAGTTTAATCAGGACATACACATATACACTATTTTATTGATATACTGCTACTACTATAAAGAAATCATTAATATCTACTTTACAGCATTTAATTATATTATATATTAGGCAGCAAAACTACCTGGTCATCATTTAATGGTTCTTGTATTCTAATTATTTGGCACAAGACAGTCGTTGTACAGGATGAATCTAAAACTGGATAAAATTTCGATACACCACAGACATCACATTTTTTTGGCAACGTATACGTTTCTTGCCACTGTTTGACTAATTTTTGCAAATGACATTTGGAACAGGCAAATACTATCCACTGTGCAAGATATTTTACTCTACCAACTCTTATCACACAGCCTCTGGTAGATATCAATTTCTCTGTAACAATTCCAATAAAAAAACAATTGTTATTATGTTGTAAGAGAGAAATATAGATTTATTAATTAAAAAACTTAATTAAATATTATATATATAATTACAATATAAAAAATATATAATATATATCGGCAAGTATATATGCATGTTTGTGTATGTATTAATACTTACCATAACAATTTAATTTAAGATCTCGTAAACATATAATTGGTTGATAATTTAATATACCTAATTTAATTGCTGGTAAACTGCTAATTGACTTTAAAATATATTGCAAATTTTCATCTGGTACTGTGTTTAAAATTTTCTAAAATCATGATGTAAAAAATTTACAACAGGTACAAGAAAGCAGAAATTAATCTACAATTATATTACCTCTATTAAACTGGAATCTTCTAATATAAATTAAGTTTACATCAGTATAAAAAATTATTTATATTTGTATATAAAGCTAAAATTGTAAATAGTAAAATTAAATTTGTAAATAAATTTGCGGAAAAGACAATTGCATCATCTCATGGCAAAGTAATTTAAGTTTCTTAATGTATAGAAAATGTCGTTTATATTTTTTTACACTAAAATACCTTATAGTTATTTTCTAAATATTACAAAAATTAAATTGTTTTGAAATGTTAAAAATGTTAACAATTTGAGTAATAAAATTAAGAATAAAGCGATAACCTAGTACATAAATACAAATAAAATTTTTTTAAGGCACAAACACAAATTTTTCGATAGGTGCAAACTTAATTTGTGTAAATGTTCCATCTTAATAGAAATAATAGCATTAATAAAAAAAAAGTTAAGGTATGCATGTGCATGCGATATTAAATATTCATGCACAATTAATTAAAAAATATATATACTTAATAATAAAAACAATACCTGATGAATACCAAGTTTTATACAATTTAATGTATTTATCGGATTCTCATATATTTCCTCCTTGAAATTCGGCCATTCCGACATAAATTCATCATCATTATACAATTCATATATATCGATATCGAAAGACAATCCTGCTTCAAAATTTGCCATTGTGAGTAATGAAGATAGCGCTTCATGTCTTTCTATAAAGACTTCTATAGCTTTAATGTGTTTTGTAAGAGCACAGTTGGTTTTATATTCTGTACAAAAATAATTTTTTGATACATAAAACATACTATAACCAGATATCTTCAGAAGTACATTTACATATATGTATACATATATATAAAATAATCTTACCTTTATCAGGAAAAAATAATCTCCATCCATAATATGGAATATCAACATTTCTGCCAATATCCAGATTAATATCTACATTTCTGTCAATATCCAGATTATTTGAATTATAATTTGCTTCATCTTGAGCTAAAATAGTACAAATGTTTATGTATTTAAAAAAAAAAGTAAAATATATTATACTTGTTACTTGTAATATAATTTTCACATAAAATTTAATATTAAATTTTTAATATCTATTTGTGACATTTAATATACACATAAATACAACATACTTTATATTCTGTAAAGTTAATATAACTTCTTTTAATTCTTTTCTTCATACTATAGATTATATATACATATAAAACAGAGAAAGTAACACAAGAATAAGAAGTAACTGCAGAAAATCTCGATACTTACGTGATTCAGTATAGTTTTCAACAGTTTTCTTTGTTTTCCGTTTTTTTTTATAAAATTTTGACTTGTCGCCCATAATAATTTACAACATTAATATCGTACACATAAAAAGAATAAATTCTATTTTCAGTATAAATAAATTTCTTTATCCTTTTTCTTCTTATGACTCTTGAACGAGTCAGCTTCTTATTTTGATAAACTTCTTCTCTTTATATGGCACTCTAGCTCTACTTTATTAATTCGGCTATTGTTTTGATAAACAAAGCCGGTGACTTTTTCAGCAGACGTCCAGCGTGAATTTGGGCATAGATTTCTAATTACTAGACACACGACTCACTTCTAGATTGCTCACTATGATTATTTCGCATGTGAAAGAAATAGAAACAAAACCGAACTATCTCGCACATATTTATGCGTTTTAAATTAATTGCTAATTTCCAGAAAATGTAAGAAATCTTTGCATTTCCCTCTCAAAACTTTTCCTAAACTTTTCATTACCCCTGGTGACAGAAGAAAATCTCCAAAATTGGGGGAAATCTCCCAATTTGGCAACATTGCTAGCTCTAGCAGTCTAGTATAATTCTAGTTTGGTATAAAGGTCTGAGATGGGAGATAAATGCAGATTTATTATGCGTATGCATTTATTATGATTACATTTATAATTAGGCATTGAGATAGTTGCACATAATATAAATAAATTGAAAATAAACTGCAAAATTTCTATTGGAGAGAGAGAAGAAAGGGAAAGACGAACAGTGCAAGAGATTTCGGGTAAGAAGAACAGACCTCGGTTGTATTTCAAAATTGCTGCCAGTACTGAAAATCTATAGTCCACGTCATATAAATTGAAAATCTAAATATAAATTGAAAATCTATAATATACGTAACGTACCCTATAGATTTTTAGTATAGTCTCTGCTCCCCCCCCAGTGGGCGAACGCGGGGAGAGAAAATGAACGCGGGGTATAGTTTTTTTTCAGTGCAGGCAGCAATTTTGAAGCACAGCCTTTATGCGCACGTGATGTTAGAGTGCATAGACCTGCGCAGACGCGAAGAGAGAGGGACAGAATGACCGCCAGGTACGTACTTTCTCTCTCTTCGGGGTCTGTTTCGCTCTCCGAAAGCATTGTTGGAATGGAAGTCACTCGGTCCGCTTGGTCTATTTATATTACGTCTATGGTATCAGAGGCTTGTACTAGCGTGCTTTACATCAGTTCGATATGGTTTGGTGCAACGGTGCGGTGTGGTGAACGGCCGAGGAGCGTGGAGAAATGTATATTATATCGGAATAATGCGAGTGTTGTATCGCGTTTCGGCTGTAATCGCGCTTAGATAGTCTGATTATGTGCCTATAATGGTATACCCTCCAAAGCGTAACGTTCAGCGTAACTTAGGACACGAAGAGGCGGTCGGAGGGAATTCTGCTGCGAGTGATCGGTGTTACTATTTATGCATCGTTCTGTCAGTGCTAGGGGATCGCAAAATGTAATGTGTACGGGCGAGAGGGTGGATAGTTTCTTGTAGCACGCAGAATTGCCGCATCGTTAAGGTTGGTGGCTCCTTTTTTCGAATTCCACGTTATCTCGGTAAACTTTTACGATTCTTACATTTTTTACTTCTATGCACACGATATGCATCCCCCTCCATCGCGCACATACACACGCTCCTCCCCCCCCTTCTTTCTCCTCCTTTTCTCCCTTTCTTCCCCCTTTCGCTCTCTCCTTTGCCTCTCTGGTCTTCTCTCCCATTTTAGCCTCCCCTTTCTCTCCCCTCTTTCTTCCACCTTTTCTACTCCCTCTTCGCCTCAGGTAATCATTTATGCAGAAACTTGCATCAACTATTAGGATTCTCTCATTTCTTTTTCTATGTATTTTTCATACCAATAATTTGCAGTCTACAGTTAAAAAAGAAAGCTGCAAGTGTCATTCGTACTCTAAGGTATTTATTGTTTCAAAAGAATTTTTCACAAAATTTTGAGTATAAATACTGCAATGAACACAAACAAATGGAGCATTCCACAAATTATTAGGGCTAATTCTTGTTAAGTTTTCTCTCATGGCTAGATTCGTAAATAAATGAAGGAAGTCGACCTAAGAATTACAAGTTGTTGCACCAACAAGATTATAATGTATGAGTTTTGGTTTTGAAAATTACTAGAAAATCCACATGATATCGTTAGTAATAGCTTGATTAATAATTTTACTTGTTTCTTAATTTGTTGACTAGATTGCAGGATCATGTATACGTATAACAATAGCCAGACATTCCTTTGTATTATCTCACAAATTATATATGAGTTTAAAATTATTACAAATTAGATAAATTATTTTACATTCGCATCTGAAAGTTAATTAATAACTGATGTGTTTAAAAGTTAGTCCAGTAATTGTCTGAAAAATAGAGGTATACAAGTTTCTTAGAAAATTGAGGAGTTTTAAAGGAAAATTAGTGTTTTAATTTAAACACAATTTTTATTACTTTAATAATTTATTAATTCAATTTTTACAGTATTAAATATTTTAAAAATTTTTTCGTAACGGCAGTTATCATTTATACTTTTACTAGTTGTTATATTAAGGCCTTCCACGAAAAACAAGCATGTTGCCTTGATGTTGTTTTCCGACCAAATGAAAATGAAATGAAAACAAAACTTCAGTTATATTTCTAAAGTAAAAGTTTCAAAGCATTTTTTACATAAAATCTATCAAATATCATACTTCAAAACATCAGTTATATTTCTAAAGTAAAAGTTTCAAAGCATTTTTTATAAATTATAATTACTGCAAGTTTCAATTTTTGTTTTGAAGAGAAAGGTATTTATGATTAATATAAAATCTGTTATGATTTATAACCTGTTAAAGATCTACCAAATATTTTTTTCAGATTATTGAATAGCAATGTAATATCAAAATTGACAAATTTAAATTATATGATATGAAAAACCTCAACTTAAATTATTTTAAAAAGTCAAATTAACTGACCTAATCATCTATCATATTTAACTAACGTATCATATTTTGTAGTAATGATAGTATTAAAAAAAATAATTTTAGATCTTCAAATTCCCGCTGAAAGTAGTTTTGATTAAAAATGTCGTTCATTGGCTCATTATCAGAGCTATATTCAAAATGACAAATACATTATTGCTGTACTCAGAAGATATCTGTATATTACAGAAAAGTATCCCTTTCAGGGTTGTCTCGTACCAGTGGCAGGAATTCCCCGACTGGTACATCCGTCGCTTGCATGTCTTCCTCCCCTCCTTTCCCCATCTCCAGACTCGTCTCCAAAGGTATCGTTGTCACGAACATCATTGATTCCGATTCTTTTTGTCACGATAATGAAATGAATTAGTCAAGTGTTAATGCCTGTTTAAGTTAATCAAATATGAAATCAAGAACTTAGTCAAACAAATTTGTCAACAAATATATCGAAAAATATTCAACATTTGTTTATTACTTTTATTAAACAAATTAGTTTTGCAAAATATCAATTCATTTTGTTAAGTTAAATAATATGAGCAATAAATTTGGATATTTTAAAGCGATAAATAAATTTTATCGCTTTCTATAAGAGATACATTAATATGAAAATGGCCATAATATATTTTATCTGTTTAGAATACTTTACTCATTTAAACTTTATGCGCTTTTGATCATTTTTAATTTTTTATTTCGCAAGTAGTAAATGTAAATACATATTTATTATAATGCAATTGTATAATCCAAATAATAATGCAAACATATTTTACAAGCATTTAATTAAAAAAACAATTCAGTATTATTGTTATATAATTATTAATATTAATCTTGTATGGTTGACTTCTTATTTTTGACTAATTTTACTTTTATATTCAATCGACAACCGTTATTAGTACTCTAATCATTAAAAATTTGCGATAATATTTTTTACAGTATTTTAGAGCAAAAAAACAAAACTTTGATTTGATTTTTTATTTACTTTCGTCGTTTATACGTATTTTTTGGAAGAATTTTAGAGTAATACATGAACCGTATTAGCATCTGAGCTTTTATTTTAATTTCTTGCGAATGAGTAGCAGTATGTAAATATTTCATTATTATGAACGTATTGAAATTGCATTATAAAACGTGCAAAATTTAACATTTGAATGGACGAACTGGCTAAGGCCCAACAATGGAGAAAATATTAAAAATAGAAATAAATATTAAATATTAGGAATAGGAATTAGAAATAGAGTTTAAGGACGGTATTCATAATCTTTTCTTATATCTATATTTAAGACTTTCTTAAATACAGTCTTAAGATGTTGTAAACTAATCACGGAGCTATATTAGCATCTTAAGCCATTACTTAAGATGGTTTTTAAAATAAGAACAGACTATGACTATCGGCCTAAATGTAATGCAAAATATAACGTTAATGAAAAAGAATAAAAGAATAAATATAGGAATTATTAAAAATTACTAACTGAGAATAGCGAGAATGTAGTGCTAAAGAAAGAGAGAGGCCACATGTGTCCTCTTTTACTGTCTGAAGCTGGCCCAAAGCTAGCCGAAGCTCTAAACGCACATGTATATGCTTTCTCTTTTGTGTTTGGAGGATATTATTGCCTCACACATGCACGTAAATGTGGTAGAGACGTTGTCATGGAGACGCTCTGGAGATATTCTCAACAATTTCTTCCATCCAATGCAGCGCCAGCGAGAAAAATCGTTTGCAGGCGTCGTACTGTGTCGAAAATTGCAACAGTGTGCATACATACGTTGTCGAGGATGGCGATTGAGACATTTCTTAAATTAAAATTTTTACGTTGGTACCTTACATCGTAAATATTGCCGCTTATGCTACGGCACGTATAGAAAATACCTTCTTTATGTGATTGAGACCCAAGCTATCGATTAAGCCTATTTAAAAACACCATCGACCTGGCTGTTTCTGTTAATCTCTCAGGTACTTGCAACCGGGCCGCTCGTCTATAGATACACGGTCCATTTTGCTGCCGTGTGATTTAGCACGAGACATTGTCGCGTCTCTTGATGTACGATTCATCTCATTATTGCTGCGTGTGACTTCACTGCGAAACACTACTGTGTCTCTTGGTCAGAATAAGTAGCAATAAAATTTCCATTTTTTATTTCTTCGAAAATATTTCTGCCATTCTATTTTTTTCAAAGCTATTATTGCTGTTTAATTCTATGATGAAAGAAAGCGAATAAACTTTGTTACTGTAATATTTTTCAGTAGATAGTAGATGCTAATTTATGTCTTTTTTTATTTAGTAATATGCTAAAAAAAGATTTTAGTCATAAAACTTTCGAGAGACGTTTTACTCCTTAAATTTGAGATTGAGGAAAAATATATATCTCTTAGCTTTTTACTTAAACATATTTCAGAGAGAAACATTTCGGCGTGGGACGCTTGAATAATGTCTCTTGCGAATTGCAGTTGTCTCAGAATGGAAATTGCAAATTTTGGAATCTCAAGATAGATATCGTTGTGTCGGAGAAGTGTGGAATATTGGACGGAAAGCAATAATGATTAATAATTGAATGTTTAGACAAGACAAAGGGATCTCACTATATTTTAGCAGGACTAATAATGAGATAATTGAATTACGATCGATGAGAACAGGTTTGTTAAAATTTAAAAATTTATCGATATTACGCTAATTGTAAGACATATCTATTCTCAAGGGAAAATTAGAGAAACATTTGCAAAAGAAGAAGTTGTGGTATCTAATAATACATTATGAACTATAACATTGAATGTGTAACACGATATCGATACATAACGCACGTTGATGGAAAACATCGAACAAACTTCGAAACGGCTTTATCGATCGAAATTCACTCTAATAATTACATGAAGTTTCATATTCCTTTTTCTTTCTTTTATAATATTCGCTTCTCAATAATCTGTTTCACTGCTCCGACAAAAATTGCCTTTCTAATTCACCTCTCTGAAATATTTTAATTCATATTGATTATAGTTCAATTACATTTAAATTTCACGTAACGTGATATTGTAAGAAAAAATTTACATAAGATTACCTGTAACGAACCATAAGTACATGTATTCTTCCTGTCTCGTGAATTATTTGCAATTTGATTTAAAAGTTGGATAATCTGAAATCTATCTGAAATTGCCATTTCGACAAATTGTTTTGCAGTTAGCATTTGAATCTCTTACCACACCCTTCCGATCTGACCTAGAATCTGAAAGATGGGTGCGGCGTTCTTAATCCTATTTGAACTTCCTTACATCGCATTATTTCCTCTAATCGTTCGCCGTAACGAAGAGAATGATACAATTAAAGGGTCAGTCTATTACCGCTTGAACGGGTCATTTTGCAGTACGAGATTTTTTCCTCAGCGCACAGACAGACAGACGAGGTGATGTGAAAGCAATATCAATTTGTGATAATTTGTAAAAATGAAGAAACTTTTACAAACTCACTTTGCAATATCCTATCGCGGCAAAATATACGTATAAAAATACTCTTTTTTTTTCCTTAAGGTAACTTGGATATTTTTGCAGTCCCTTTGTTTTCGTGCGCTCCGAGTTTTACTCCGATTTCGGCCGTGTTCCAAAATTGTTTTTCCCCGCAAAATAGAAAAGGGGGAAAAAAAGAAAGACCTCTTTCAGTGTCCATGCTTGTGGGTTACGTACCGTGGTCACGCGGTCTCATTGCCAAATATGGCTGGCCGCGGTATTCTTAGCACCGCTCGAGCACGAACGACACTCGACGGAGCCGCCCGACAGGCATACCTATCGTCGTCCACGACTCCGTCTTCCTCCGCTTTCGTTTTCTTCTTAATTGTGCGTTGTCATTATCTGTCGCTTGAGATATAAAGATTAAATTAACATAAAATTACATGGGAATGGCGCGGAATCGAGCGTGCACTTACGCAAAACGAAAGCCGAGAGGCCGAATGTGTTGTCACACTGAAGTTGCACTAAATTTACGGTCAGATATAGAAAGGAAAATATGCGGAAGACATCACAGATAAAACAAATTGCAAATGAAGCACGAAGCGTTAAATAAAAAATAAAATAAAATGTACGTGAAAGTATATGGAGGTTTATCGCCGCAAGACGATTACAGTGCTTCTTTTTTTTCGTTTTGCCAAGGGGAGATATATATATAAGCAACCTTTTTTTTATCTATGCTTAATCGATTAATGACGTGATACTTGTATGCGATGGCTATCAATAATTTTTCTCGTTTCACGTGCGATATCGGCGGATATAGTTGCTAAGCAAGGGAACGAACCGCGGCTGGTTTGTTATCGCAATATCAGCCCTTTAACGCCAATTAGGCCATAATTAATTGATCGTCGAGAACAGCCAACGAGGTTATTAGGGTCAGTAACGGTAGTCGACCCGCGGAACGACACTGTCGCAGTCAATGTGCAACATCTCCCCGAACAATCCTTTCTTATCGTAATTTTGCGGATTTATAGTGTTTTGCTGTCGACATTATGCTTTCGATATAAATTTGCTATTTTTTAGTTAAATCGACCTAAGTTGATTGAAATAATGACAAGAACCAAGACATGATAATAATAATTAAATGTAATTTAACACAATTGTGCTAAATACATACGTACATTATATATATATATATTATATATATATATATGTATGTATATAGTTCTTGACAGTTCCTGGCGAGATGCCAAAATTTGATGAAAATTAAGTCTTTATAACTCTCATGACCGGAATGCATATTAGAGAAGATAAATAGGAAGACCTAACGAGCAGATTTGTAAACAAATTAATTAATGTTTGCTAAAAATATTCGATGTGTTTAAAGAAAAAGTGTACGTGAGTTAGTAGCACACGCTCACATAAGCGCAGAAATTACCCTAAGGAGAGACTCATAAAACTTGGTGATCAATAACTGTCTGGTGATCAATAACTTACGCGAGCGTTGACGGTGAGATTATCAAGACGCATCGCGTTATTACGACGATAGAAGTGTGACTTTTTATTAGCAGTCTAGATTTTCATATTTGTTACATCAAGATTTCTCTTAGTAAGAAAACAGAAATATTTTTAAAATATAATATAAATGTAATGCAAATATAATTACAGAATAAAAATAATTAATTAATCTAATATAATATTGTTATATAATATTGATAAATAATGTAATATATTATTACAGTCTATGTAGAATATAGAAAAATGCTAGACGTTTGTTAAAAAACTAACCCATGTCAATATCAATCATCAACTACAGCCAGATACAAATTGCTATGACCTCGCTGACAAGTGAGTTCGTGGAAGAAATTCTCCGTGTAATAGTTTCCCGTATATTTCCTACCTTTTCAGAATTTCATAGAACAGCTTTCCGGAAAATAGCCGAGGTATTTTGTATTCTTGTCGCGTTGGGACTGGTTACTGCTGCATATCGAAGAAAAAGATTTGATATGCAGTGCTTGGGCAAGATGCCGTGCAAATGCGAATGATACTTTCGCGAAAGCGTAAATCGATTGTCTCTCTCGTTTATATATTTACAACTCTAATGTACTACTATTGCAATAATTGCGGTAAGATAAACATTACACGTTTTAAAAATGAATAAATTTATTATATTCTACGAAATTGTGTATTAAATTTTTATCCTCTTCTTTTTTTTTATATTACGAAATTTCCATATGACGGAAAGGGAGATATTGGTGATATCCATATTTATATCTTTATTAGAGTACACATCTCCACATATTTCACCCGTTGAAGCTACTACAAGCCCTTCATTGTACGCATTCTAGGAGATTTTATAGCTCGATAGGAACGAAACAAAGCGATTCTCCCCTTTATTTCTTCTTTTCCAGCTTACTCCACGCGCGTGCATCTGATGGCTTTCCTCAAGGCATGATATACTATTTTCTAGAATTGTTTTCACACACACACACACACACACACAGAAAAGCGCGCGCATTCATCCCTAGCAACATGAATCAACGTGTAGAACACATATCTTTTATGTTCTTTCTTTAGATTATAGTCGCGCAGAACTTATATTGCACACATAACTGAAATCTTGTCATATATTCTATCAGATCTTATTTAACTGTCAAAACTTTAGTTTTATTGCTTTAGAAGTTCAGCGAAAATTATTACAATTACAATTTTCCAATATGAGTGATATTTTCTTTATAAATTATGCATACCATATTTTCCAAATGTCGATTTGTTTACTAAAATTTTGCAAGAGCGTATTCTCTTCGCGTCGTTTCCAGCCAGGAATATTTTTTCGTATATTTAAACTGAACAAAATGCATTGATTTAATGCATACATTTGCAACGACAAATATCTAGAAATGTGGAGCTTTACCTTTCGATGGTTTTATTTATCTTTGTCAGGTGCTGCAACTAGAGGAAGCTACATGTCGGGTATGCGAGGTATATAAATATACGGATTTCTCTTGAAATTCTAGTTTTGCATGACAAGAAATGAGGTCACTTTATTGAAATTTCAAGATCGCCTTCGATCGATTTACTTGTACTTTTGACTTCAGTCTTGCGCGCGCCGCGCGAGAGATCCCATCTTTAATTGGAATGATCTTAACGCGGGTACATTTCGTACGGCAGAGTCGAATCGTGTGATTCACGAGCACAAAAATCGTATAAGTCGACATTAATCTTCGCCCTCTGGTAAGATCATGGAAAAGAGGGAAATTGATGGTTGCGCGAGGATGCCCTGCGAGCAGCACCGCGCTCCTCCTCCGAAGTGCCGTTTCATTATAAAAATCGACAAGGGACAGGGTGGAATCTGCCACCGTCGACCTCCACCAGGATGTCAGAGATATAAAATCGATAATGCAGGTCATCGGAAGGCATCCGGTGACGTCAGTTATCTCTATGTTATGGGCACCATTACCACGAGCTGGTACACGCATTTCTCGATCTCCCTCGGCAGAGGAAAGGCCCGGTCATCGATATTCGACACGTGACGGTATTTTTAATTAAGTTCGGAGTGCTATTTATCATCGCCGAGGTCGACTGAAGGATCTACGTGAAAGTCATTGATTAACTGCTTTCGGATATGAAAGAGCGGCTGAAAGTGATAACGATAGATTAATTGACTATTGTATATATGAAATTATCCAAAAGTTTGTTTTCGAATTAGAATACTTTTTGAACATTTCTGTCGCACTCTTGTAAAATTGTATGCGTAATTGCATTAAATTTTATTTTAATAAAAATTTCTCGAGAGAAAAAATAATAATTAATAATAATTATGCGTAACACATATATAAAGAAATTATTATATACATTATATTTATAGGATTATGTTTTTTTCATGTAATAAGTGATTAGGCGCAAAGATGCGCGGTAAACAAGATATTGCGTTCAAGAAATATCATTTTCATTTCATCGTTTTGTTGATAATTTTTCAATAGGCTTATTCTCCGAGCAGACTGAGAAAGTAGCAAAGTTTATTTCAAAGGACTATCACGAGGGATGATGAAACCGTTGTTCAGGAATCGTGTTTATTTATATAACTTGCACTTATGAGGGCGGTAGGTAAATTTACGAGGTGCTGAATGAGTAGTCGGTGGCAAAATATCAGGTGTTACCTTCACTGTCATGAGAGCCTATTTCAACGCGATTTATACCGCAGGCGTGGGCGGTTCAATAATTATTCAAGCTGCTCAAGTATTATTTCCTTACTGTTGACATACTAATAATTTATAAGTAAACACTCGAACATTTAAAATCACTTGAAAATTTAACAATCATGGTTCTTATTATTATTTTGATTTAAAGCTTAAAGTTACTAATAAAAGAGTGAATATTTAATGGCATTGATATATTTTTTTGAGATATTTTTTCTCATCTTGCTCAAAAGAATCATTTATCAACGCCGAGTCTTGTTATGGAAATATTGTTTGACATGTCAAGATTATCATATATTTTTAATAACTAAAGAAATATGAAATTAACAAATTAATTTTTCTATGAATAATATTTTTTATGTATAATTGCGTCGTTAATGCAATTTTTAAAATCTCTTAAAAGAACAGATTTTAGAAGTTAGAAATTAATGTGTCTGATTGAACTTTATTGTGATTCGCATTATAGCTCATGATGTTATTTACATATTTCCAAAATGTATGACGCTTTTATTCTTAGAAAAAGCTTTAACCACCGGCTGTGAATCAATTCTCCGGCACCTGCAAATTCCCCTATCACCCGTGAATCACTCCGAACCATTTAATCTTGATGGTCGATAGCCATGCGTTTCATTTGACGGTCGATGCGATTGGCTCCCTCGAACGCGACACAATTCATGAAATTGGAAGCCATGCATCTCCATCCACTTATAGATCGCGCATTGCTCTTACATTTTTTAAACCAAACGTCATTGATAATTTCAACACGGACTCAATAAATGCGCTGTGTCGGGTCGAGTGTTTCTTTATTTTTTTTAACTCTGTGCACACTCCGCTCTTTTATCGATTACATTTTATCGCGTCGTATTCATCGGCAAAAATTTTTACTTTTACTTCTTCGGACTCGTATATCACGCGTGTCTACGCGCCAGAATGATACGATTGGCAGCGGATCAATAAGAACGAAGACGAACGATGTTTTCATCGTATTTCTGGAAAATTGAGTACTAAGAAGAGAGAGGTGGAACCATTTTCGTTTTACACAATGGGAACGAGGTCGCTGCAACTCCCTTAGGAATGCCACGTACGCCGTGGCGATAAAAGCATTCCGCCAAGTGCGACGATAGATACGGAAATAGGTATAACATTGCCCATTCCTTTGCTGGTGGCGATAATGAAATAATGGACAATCGCCGTTTCGGATAATTGCGTTCTCGGGCAATTTATATTTATATAAGATTCTCATCAGACAACTGGATTTCTTTCTATCAATCGATAATCGGTTCATATTTTATTGTGAGTGACGTGTCATGACCGGTCACTAAATATATTGACATTAATGCTCGCAGAAATAATATTATCAATATTGCATTGAAAATTAAAGTTAACTTGTTCGTTTTTTCTTTCATTTTTTTCTTTCTATTTGCAAGAAGCACCGTACAATATTGTATGACTAAGCGTTTTTAAATTGTCACATTACGCCCTTCTTCCATACGTGTTTTATAGCATTACTCAGCATAGCGCTGAATGAAATGGGGTCACTTTGAATAGTTAACGCCGAAGACACCATTCTCGTACAATTCCGACGGAAATTTCCGTCTCAAGGATTTGCCAGGCTCGAACTTTATAACATGGAGTTTGTTCAATTCTCAAAGTACTTTTACGAGAAAGACTTTTTTCAATCTTCTCTATTGCGCACACTTAAATTTTCACCATCCTCAACTTGGAGATTTTCTCTTATCAATATTTACTGAAGTTAAAGAACATAACTCAATACTGGTTATTTAGTTTATTAGCAATAAAGTAGCAGCAATCACAATTCAGTTCGCGTAAAAGAAAATATCTTCGTCTATAAAAAAAAAGAAAAAATATATTAGCTCGTTTAATATTTAACTTTGTTGTATACACCGTTACCTTTATTATAATTATTATAATTTAACTATTTTTCTGAGATAACAAAGCTACTGTCTCATTTATTATCTTAACTAGCTTAGCGATGTATACTGCAATTTATTTCCTCCGGTAAACGTTTTGCAATGAATTTTTTTACGGCGTTATTAATAATGTAAATTAATGACATCAAAGTGGAATTATATGCGATCCACATGTCTGATTTAAAGCAGATTTAATTGACGAGACGTAATTTATATCGCCGTAATTATATTCATTGACCGCATTAAATAGATTTCCCAAAGAAGAATATTTGTATAATATTCAACACAATGTTATAGAACAGTATAACAAAAGTGGAGTCATAATTCTATCATTGAAATTATTTGCGT
This sequence comes from Tetramorium parvispinum, assembly GCA_011638315.1. NCBI lineage: Eukaryota > Metazoa > Arthropoda > Insecta > Hymenoptera > Formicidae > Tetramorium > Tetramorium parvispinum. The sequence goes on along the minus strand of VBVR01000862.1, from coordinate 7,762 downwards.
TCAGTGCTTGCATGATGGAACAAATTTCAATTTGTTATTACGTTATTAATTATTATTTTAACTAAACATTGTCGTCAATCTATCCTAAAGTCAGTTGCTCATAATTGCCATATGTATGCTATAGCTAAATTAAATCATAAATAAAATGTTTCATTTGCATTCATCTTCAAATGCTATGCACAGGAAAATGTCATCGCGAAGCGCATAAATTTCGCATCGATCTTTTCAATGCTAGAAAAAGAAATCGACTTGAAGAAATCGCTCGTTATCAGAAGAGGGTGAGGACGCGTAAGAACACCTTATGCTGCAGTTTAAAACTTCCTAAACGACATCGTCCGACATTCATGGTACCGGGGGATTGCATTTCATTACATCATCAACTAGTTTGCCAAAAAAAGTCTTAGCGCTTATTTTCTCGTTGAGTTGGCCGAAAAATTTAGATCGTAGAAATAAATAACCGTTCCTACTAGCCGCGTGAAAGAAATTACGGTACGCGGGCGGCCAAGAGCTGACAGAAGTCGTTCCCGTTCGCTAATCTCACGAAGGTCTTATAAGTATTCATTCGTGAAGTTATAGTGCCGCCGGCACCGCTCCGCCGTGGCAAAGAGGATTGGGAGAACCGAAGGGTGGTGTGCAGCTCTCACTCGAGGGCGGCTCGTGCAAGAGGAGCGCAACTAGGTGGTATCTAGGTGGCGCAGTCGCGACGACCGGAAAATCGATACCCCATCGTTTGCCGGCGAACGAAACGGGCCGTCTTCCAGTACGCGGCTCGTGTGCACGAGGTAAACACGGCGATCACGGGTCGACAATCGAAATGGAGTGATGCGTGAGAAGTGAGGTCAGACCCCGATTGTCCCCGGTTCAGGTTGTCAGGAGCAGCAGCATGGTACGTCCGTGCGGAAGACTTAATGAATCGATGACGGAGCACGATGTTGACAGGTGCTGATGATTACCGATTGCATTCAGATTGCGAACAATAATGATCCGCGAGAGTTCATGCTGCTTAAACGTTGGAAATACACCTGCGGAATTGATCAGCACCTGTGCGATGTCGAAGGCAAACGCATACATTCACCCCCGGTGTATTACAATCATGTCATTTCTTTCCTTGTATGTGCAGTACGGTTTTGTGAATTACGCCCTCGAGCTTCTGGTCGTCAAGACCTTCGGCAACGAGACGTGGGAGACGATAAAGTAGGTAAAAAATTGATTGCTTGTCTCTCCGTTGTCTTTCATGCTTTCCTCTCGCACGTTTTTTTTATTCACCTGCGCAAATTCTCCCTACGGCGTCTCGCTCGGCTACCGTCGGACGCAATCAAGTGTTGACATAGGTCTGTTGTAGAGAGGATAGTTTGAGAGGAATATTATTTTGTTAAGATTTATATACGGATATCTATATACGATATCATATTACGTATCATATTACCTCTACTTATTAAAGTTGTTACCATGTGCAAATTTTTTTCACTATGTTAATATTGAAATTATGGAGATATCATTTCTCTTGGACTCATGTTTCCAACTCATGTTACATATCATCTCTGATTTCTGCTGAAAGATTTTAAAACAAACAATTTTTAAATTGTCAATTCCTATAAGACATCTTATTTTATTTTATGGAAATAAAAGAATGCAAGATCACAACTTTCTTAGAAATATAAATTTAAAAATTGTCTTTTTCATTAATTATCGCGCTATTTTAATAATAAGCTATACACTTACTACATTGATTAAAAATTTGTGTAATAAAAATATTCTGAAGTATATATTCGTTTATACCTCAAAAAATACAAGTTATTTTGTAAAATAAGGATCGGGTAATTTAAAATTACCTATGAGAGAGTTAATTTGTCCATCGTAAATAAAGTTTGTAATATTACCAGCAAAATTGGATTGCAAAATAATGTTAGATAATGTCGGAGGTATCATCTGGTTTTATAGCAACATCATAATACAATTAGAAAGTAGTTTATAGCACTTGACATGCTTTAAGATAAAAACTTCAACAATATTATTTAAAAAGAAGTTGAACTATAATTGACTATAACATAAACTTTATTAAATTAAAGTTTAAAATTAGTTACAAGATGAATATAAAGATTATTTTCAATTTTAAATATAATTAATATTAATTTTAAATAGAAATATTATTTTAATTATTTTTTCTATTATACAGTTACGTATTTATTTATTGTAGTTATTTTGAGCATTTTTTAATAAGTATATTATTTTCTGAAAAATTGTTCTGGAAGATATTGTAAATTGTTCCGTGATATGAATATTGGTAAAGCTGTTGCAGAAGCTCTCAAAAGACGCTGAGGTAAGCTCAAGTGACACCTTATATCCATATCAAAGAACTAAACTACTTTGAACACTTGACACGTAAATTGAATGACAGCAAAACCGCGTAAAGTGTTTAACAAATTATCAAGCTTTTAAAATTTCTACAAGATAATTAAATGTATATATATATATCCTAAATATATATATATATACATATTTAGGATTTAAAGCTTATGAAATAATTATTTAACTTTTAAATTGATACCGAATTTTTGCGAAACGGTGAATTTGACATATCATAAATTACAAATTGATTTTATAAACGTGAATTGTATATTATTTTAGAATTTATTATATTTTTTTTATTATCGAACTCTTACAATTGTATTGATGATTTAGAAAAGATGCAGCGGTTAGTATGGAAGGACAATTTCTGGTGCGACAAATTTACGAAGATGAGATTACATATAATCTGATATCCGCTGCTGTCAATAAGCTTAGTACGTATATGCTTGCGACAAAATGCGAGATAAGTCTGGCGTGCAGATTTATTTGTAACAGAAAATTTTATATTAGACATCTTGTGCTCCAGATATACCTGCCAACGAAATACTCGAATTATTTGGTCGAATGTTCTTCGAGTTCTGTCAAGATTCCGGTTACGACAAGATTCTTCAGGTTCTTGGAGCAACACCTAGAGATTTTTTGCAGGTAAATCTTGAAGGTTGTTCACATCAATTACAGATTTCTCTTATATGATCAGTTTAATGCGCTTGATCATACTGGTTTATTGATATGAAAAGAATTTGTATCTGATATTTAACTCGATCTCGTTCATACGTGCTTCAGAATCGTATTATGGGCAGACTTTAATATTCATTAAATAGTATGTTTTCCGCTTCTGGTGCGTATATCATTAATTGTAATTTATCGTTAAATCGTTTGCTAAACCAGTCATAGATAGAGCAGGCTATACGTACATAGGTAAACATATGTGAATTAATTAGAAAGCTTTATCGTTAAAATTATTTCCATATAATTTTGTATATTCTAGAAGTACGAATAAGAGTATATATAATTAAATTAATAATTATTAATGATAACTTAATATTATATATAGATAAATTAGTATAAAATATTAGAAAAAGTAAACTAACATTAGAAAAAGTAAATATGGACATTACAATTATTTTTTTATACTGATGAAAAATTTCAATTTATATTGCTGTACAGCGATACTCTGAATTTTAAAGGTATATTCAATTTCTCTCAATTATTCATCTCAGTAAAAGAGAACAACGCAATTAAATTCAGCATATACGGTTTTTTTGCTACCTACAGAATTTTATTCGCATTATTTCGTTTACATTTTGCAGTACAATACTGAGAATTATCATGTCACATAAAAGTGCTTCAAACATTAATATCAGCGCTGTTATGCAACTACATTTTATGCTATCTTCTCTTTAATTTTTTGTTCACTTCAATACGTTGTACAATATAATATTTATTGCCTAGTATTTAATAAAAACGGAAATCTATTCAAATATTACTTACACGGATTATATTATTATTGTAGCATCGAGAATATTTTTATCGAAAATGTATACATTTTAAATTCATATTCGATATCGGAAACAATACATATGTATACATATCGAATACACAATATAGATACATATATACATATATACATCGATATCACGTTGCAGAATTTGGACGCGCTTCATGATCATTTGGGTACGTTATATCCGGGGATGAGGGCACCATCGTTTAGATGTACAGAGAGACCCGAAGATGGAGCGCTTATTTTACATTATTATTCAGATCGACCTGGTTTGGAACACATCGTTATTGGAATTGTTAAGGTATTCTATTTACTGCTGGTAAAAATATGATTCGTTATGCAGGATTCGAGAAATCGAAATGGAACGAAATTTAATTATCCTTGAATATTTTTTCTGAAAATATATTCAACTCTATAAAAACTTGGAAAGTTTCGCAAGAGAGAGTGCAAACGATAATTTTATTTAACGGAGATATCTTAACGACTAGTCGACGGAAGGAATAATAGAAATTTCAATTTATTTCTGAAATAGACCGTCGCAAAAAAATTGCACGGCACGGACGTTGACATGCAGATAGTGAAGACTAAAAGTGAATGCGATCATGTGCAATTCCTCATAACTGACACATCAGGGCCAGGAGTCGTATCAAACCCTATGATCGCTGAATTGGAAACATTGTCTGTTGGTGAGTGCTGTATCACTGTTTGTTTCCAATAAAAGGTATCAGTATAAAAAAAGCCTTTGATAGTAAAATCATGTAATGTTTATAAAATTATACTATATGAAACAACTATGAAGATATATCTTATATAATAGAAAAGAAAAAATAAATATTTGATAAATTGCCGTAGAGCCAAAGGTCAGCCCAACGACGTTCTGTCGAGTTTTCCCATTCCATCTAATGTTTAATCGGGACCTTACAATAGTTCAAACCGGATGTACCATAATACGTGTTATACCGCAGGTTTCCAGCGGTCATTGCAAACTAAGCGACATTCTTTTAACTGTGAGTTAACGAGCATCAAACTACAATATGTTCGTTATAGTCTATATATTTTTCGCCTCCTGTTTGGCTTTCTTGCAAATTTATGCTTTTGTCATGACACATATTTTTATTTTGTGTAAGTGTATTTTGTAGACCAATTAATCACAGACTAATCAGAAGGTGTGCTCCTAATTGTTACGGCTCAAGAATTTACGAATCATGAATAAGAGAAATTTTATTTGATAATATCGCTTTAGCATTTCATTGTCACAGCACAAAGTATTGTCATTGTGCTGATATCGATCAGTAATTTTCAATAAACCTTCCTAATTGTTCCGTGTCAAAGGAATTACAGTAGTGCATAATACATTACGCCTGCCATTACATACATGCTCATAAGCACGTGAATATATCAAATCCAGCTTATTGTGATGGATACAGAGCGTGTTGTCCGAACCAACCATTTAAATAATTTGCGTTATTGTTCATGCGTACCTAATGTAATGTTGCCAATTAGTTCGCCATTATAATTCCGCATTAAAAAAATCATAGACACATTGAATGTGCCATTATATTACGAATATTGCGTCATGTAATTTTATTTAAATCAACCGCAATATCCAATACATTTTGATATATGTATATCAATTTAATAAACTACTACATGCAATCGTGTTAATTAACTGTCATTTGGGATCTTCATAGGTCAGACCGCATCTGGAATTAACATTTGAGAATATATTGTCTCATATTAATACAGTTTATGTGTTAAAAACGAAAAAGGGAGTTATGCGTGTCGATGCTGCTGAGGAGTATTCGAATTTACGTTTAAAGGTCAGTTTATTAAAATGAATCAAGAATATAAGATGGAATCAGTTGAGAACTTTCCATAGTTTTTAATAACTGTTGCAGGGTCAAATGTTGTACATACCTGAGACCGATATGGTTATCTTTCTATGTTACCCAAGTGTTATGAACTTGGACGACTTAACTAGGTAAGACTTACGACGTCATTATTAATCCGTTATCGCTCTTTTATTACACAATAAATCAGTAACTGTAATTATATCAGTAACTATATAACATAGAAAGATAAGGATTGAAAAGTATATATGTATAATTTATTAGCATAAACTTCTGCGCACAACCTCGTTGTTATAATAAAATTCGTTAAACTTGTTCTTCCTGCTTTTGCGGAAAAGGAAGTTGCTTGATCATCTTATTTTTCTCGGTCAACCTCGGAATCTTTTGTGTTAAGCGTAAATGGTTAAAGTTTCGTGTTGACATTGCTGAAAGTTTTATACGCGACGTACTATTTGATATGGCGAGAGATGGTTTCTTGCTGCCACTGACGAACGTCTCCGCCGTCGTGATATCGCCTCGTGTTATTCTTTCGGCTCCAGGCGGGGTCTGTACTTGAGTGACGTCCCACTGCACGACGCCACTCGAGATCTGGTCTTGATGTCGGAGCAATTTGAGGCGGATTACAAACTGACGCGCAACTTGGAATTGCTCACCGATAAGCTGCAGCAGACGTATCGCGAACTCGACGGCGAGAAGCAGAAGACCGACAGGTAGGGATCTTCGCTCTAGGCATTTCCTGATTATCTGATGAATCCTCGCCGTTGGACTTACGTAAACGTTTATCAGTAACACAATTACCCGAGATCTGCGACTTTTCCTCCGCGGACCGCTTCGAGAGTCCTTCCGACGGAAATGAACAGAAATAGATTTATAACGGGATACGATATCGCGAAACGGAGGGACCGACTTTCATTTACGTTCGAGGAAAGCAGAAATCTTTCCTGAAATTTTCCGCGATTGAAACTCTCTCGACGAAACTATCCGAATTTAATTTCTGCCGTCGACTTGCGGAAATTTCGCCGAGAACTGTTCGCAAAATGTTAATCCGATTAGGCAAAACTAGCGCGCGCGACGGGAAGTTGCGACGTTGAATAAAAGATCATCTGTATTCACTGTAGGTTGCTTTACTCGGTGCTTCCTATTTCGGTGGCGAACGAGCTCAGGCATTCACGACCGGTACCAGCGAAAAAGTATGATTGCGTTACTCTTCTATTCTCCGGGATAGTCGGCTTTGGAGCTTATTGCGCCGCTCACACAGACTCCAACGGTGCTATGAAAATCGTTAACATGCTCAACGAGCTGTATACGGCTTTCGACGTGTTGACTGACCCGAAAAAGAATCCTAACGTTTATAAGGTAAACATTTACGATAAACTTAATTTATACTATTGTGTATATCTTAAGAAATGGATTGCCAGATGTAATAAATTATCGTACGCTTCTTATGTACGTATAAGATATTTCCTTATTACGAGTCTTTAATAAAACGTTTTCAAAAGAGGAAACGTTCGATGTAATCATTCGTAAATATCGTGTGCAGCGATATCGATAACACTCTTGGATCTGTCTCAGGTTTCCATTAATTCCGCTTTTCGATCTAGGTGGAGACCATCGGTGATAAATATATGGCGGTGAGTGGATTGCCGGAACCCTGTCGTTGTCATGCACGATGCATCGCTCGTCTAGCGTTGGACATGATGGATCTCGCGGCGGATGAAGTGCAGATCGATGGGGAACCCGTGGTATGTACAAGCTGTCTGCACTCTACTAGCTATACTTTGTTACATGACTATGTAGCAAAACGCTTTGATCTGAGAGGAGTTGACAGTATAAGTCAATTTAAAATTGGACGTTAAACGTTACACGTTTTGTAGCGGCTACATCGAAAGAGTTGCCGTTAAAGGGGTTATTGAGACAGTCCGTCCGTCGACTTTTGTAGAAAGTTGAAATCTTCTTCGTATCTTTATACAGTTAGATGTATATATATATGTATATATATATATATGTGTGTGTGTGTGTGTGTGTGTGTGTGTGTGTGTGTGTGTGTGTGTGTGTGTGTGTG
>VBVR01000861.1:0-39230 GCA_011638315.1 Tetramorium parvispinum | reverse complement strand
CTCCTGCCCTTGCCCCCGCTATAACCACCCTCCGTCGTCGCTACCGCCGCCGCCGCCGCCGTCGCACCGCGCCCATAATTACCGCACGATGATACCAATGGTATCGATCATCATCGGGCTACCCTCTCTCAATGTTCGATTCCCCTCGGCCAAGCCGTAATCCCTATTAGGCGCCGTAATTACACCCCGGTATTATATACCGACGTTACATCGCTATATACACGTACCGTAAACAGTCTTCTCTACACGGGAGAAGCACGGTGGAAATTGGCCCGCGTCGAGACATACGTTCGCCCGTTACTTCTAATGCTCCGCGAGAAAAGTCTCATATTTCGCTCGATGCAATTCACTCCCCGGGGGTTTCTCGCGCGATCGACATTACTCAATATTATACCGCATTTCGAAAAGTGTTAGTAACAACGTTACGGATCGTGCGAGAATAATATCGATATACCGATATATTATTACGAAAGACAATTTTTTAGTATCACATTTCTCCTTTTCTCTCTCTCTCTCTCTCTCCCTCTTGTTTTACGTTGGTAATTAAGAACGTAGCTGCGATCGCAGTTGACGATCGCGGGAGAAGCCGCGGATTTATTTTAGAGTTCATTTCGTAGCGTTGTCGGAACGCGGGCGCACAGAGGATGAGTCACGGTGGCATTGTTCGGCCGGACGAGGAGATACAACACGAATCATTTCCTGCCGTATCCCTAGCTGGTCGCCTTCACGTTCACGCGCGTCGCGCGCGTATGCGTCCGTCGCGCGCGTCGGTGTATGTGGAACGACGCGCAACGCATCTCACGCTCGAGTGCATGCGGCGTGCACCCGTCTAGCGTCTGACGCGTGCACGCGACGCGTTTTCTGCAAACTGTTTTACGTTTCGTAGATGATGTCAGCCGCTTGTCTAGCTGTAGCTACAACTCGCTCCATTGTAGCCGCAATCCTTGTTTCACGCTTCATGTATCCGCGCGCGATGTTCTCTTCGCGACGGTAGAACCGTCGACTGGTCTTTTAAAAATAATCTCCATTTTTTCCCCCCATTGATTTCAATAGCCCTTACGTATAACGCGGGTTATTTTTGCAGACTGCGTGGCAGGTATCGGTATGTTTCTTTATACAATCGTGGAAGATACATTTTTCAAGTTACATCGCTTCGTAGGAAGCGTTATCGCGAGAAACTCTCCGCGCGTCCTCAACACAAGTCCGATGAACGTGTCAACGATACTTATTTCCTTAGCACGGTAGCACGATTGAAATAAGATCACGACGGGATCATTAAATGACTGCAGATGTTTAGAAGTTCGCGCTAACAGATGCGCGCCGATTCGCGACCGGTATCACCGACTGAATATATTCCGCGATCACGCTCGATCGCGGCGAAACGAGTATCTCGCATGAATCTCGCATGAATCTCGTATGAATCTCTCCGCGCTGTTTCCGCATCCGCCTATCGGAAGGCAGGTGGCCCTCGCGCACGCTAATTTGTGGACTGGGAAACGGCGTTAGGATTCTAACTGAATTCCCGCACCGCCGATATAGTATATCACTCCACGAGATTCGCTCATCCAGATCTGATGTATCTCTCACGCGAGAGGGACGAAAGAGAGAGAGAGAGAGAGAGAGAGAGAGAGAGAGAGAGAGAGAGCGCCGGGGCGTCTCAATTCTATCAATTCAATTATATTGAGGAAGCAATCGGCTCGCGATAACGGGCCGGTGCTAACGAATCGCTTCCTCCGTCGGCGATCATCGTCCGCGATCAACATTAATACCGTGACTGTGCGCGGGGCTGTCCCCGCGCGTACCGCTCAATTTGTTCCCCGCACCGGTATGCTCGTACGCCCGTAACGAACGCGCGCGCCAATGTTCACGAATACTTTTGTAACTCGTGTAACGAGCGTACGCCGGGTGCTCGAAACATCGGTATCGGCGTGTATCGGCACGCCGCGGGTATCTATCATCGCCGCCCGAACTGGCACGCTCCATTACTTCTGCTCGCGAAAAATCGGGACGCTTCCGGCCGGCGCGGCGATTCCGAACCCGACCGAGATTGACGACGTGTCTAAGGTTGAGAGAAAAAAAGGGTTGCATTCCGGATGGGAGAGTTATCTCGATAACTCTTGTTGATCTTTTCTACAATATGTTCAATTGGCCGAGCGCCGTCCGTAATTTAATTAGCTAGCTGGATGATCGATCGTTTATAAGGCGGATTAAGCGCGGTCGGAGGTGAGCCCGTGGTTAAAATCCGAGCCGTACCCATTGTACGGACCGGTTTTCGCTGCGGTAATGATCGGACTCGCTTTTTCTTCACGTTGTCGTCGGACCCGAGCAAGGATCATTAGACACGACGTCCGTAATGATTGCATAACGTTATGCGTTACGTATGCAAGAGTGGCAGGTTATCTTTATGGCTACCGACATAACGAGCATAACAAACGTATTTCCGTCCTTCTCTCCTCCTATTCATTCACTATTGCCCGTCGAATTCGATCGGAGCTCATCCCACTTGTGCGCATCGTTTGAGAGAGGTACGAAAGTGTTGTGGGATTGCAAAAATTTTAAAACATAGAAGCGTTCGCATTATGTCAGTTGTAAGTATCGCGAATGAAAACAGGCAGCCGCGAGATTCGCTTGGCAAACAAACATGTTGGAAATTGGAACTAATGAGTGCAATCTATTGGAATCCCTAAGAAAAGAAACAAGTTTACAGGAAATATATTTATAGCAAATGGATCGATAATTCCAGTTTCCCTGTACAAATGCAAAAAGAGCAAAGGTGCGGATGATAGGAATTCTTTATTTCTTTTCGTCGATCCATTTTGTGCGCAACGGTTTTATCACTTTCTAGCGAGCCAATTTCTTTTCCTTTTACATATATCGACAAATATTACAAACTGCGAAGATTCAGAGTGGGCAAATAGAGTAACGGAAATGAAAAGAGAGAGAGAGAGAGAGATGTGTTATCGAGAGATCGTGCTGCTTGCTAACAATCATGTGAGCGTTGGATTTTATAACGCACATCAGTGTCACGTTTCTATCAAAATAACGCTTTTCCATCGTAAAAAAAAGATCTGCTCCTTTTTTCCCGAAATACTGGCTTGAGACTCGATATTATTAAAATTTCTTATTATGACAAGTAAATTTATAGCCATCAATATGTCACTCTACAATGTTTTTCTACATCGAACATACTAAAACGTATATTACCTTCTTGGATAATCGGATAAATACCGCTCGAGAAACTTGGGTACTGCCCTCACCGATGTTTCCCTTTCATTACCTTCCGGTATCGACATCGCAGCAAATCGCAGTTATGCAAAGAAAGGGGAGTAAGGCGGAGAGTGAAAAGGACAGAGAAACCTGCGAAGGGACTCGGCGGAAAGTCGAAGTAAGGGCCCCCCACGAGCCACGAGCGGGCCCAGCTCTCCGTGTGGTCCTCCGCTACGCCTTGCGGCGACCTCATCCCTTCTGTACTCATCCTCCCTCTCCTACTCCCTCATCCACCTCTTCTTCTTCTTCTTCTTCTTCTCGCCGGCGCTCTCTCCTCTCCTCGACGGGCATAAATCTCGGTAGGTTGCATTTATACTTAATGTTGCCAATATCCCGCTTGATCCCCTCTGCCTATTCCCTGCCTTCTCTCGCTCCCCCGTGCTTCTCTTTACTCTCTTTATTAGCCGAGAGACCCACCACCCGGCAGGACCGAGCGCGCGGTACGACACGCCGCACTTCGCTGGTTCACCCGGTCAACCCCGGCCGCGGCCGTGGCGAATTTATCGTTCCCTCGGTAATGGATAGCCACGACGCCGTACGTCATCGGCGTCTCTCTCGTGTAAGGAGTTAGGCCGCAGCAGCGTTAAGAATCCTCGGGAATCAAGCGCAGAGATCGCGGCCGGATAGCTCGCGCTGTGTGTCCGCCGTATCGTTCGAGATATCTGTCATGCGATTATATTGCAGGGAATGGCGTAGCTCGCTGTTTAGATACTTCAGGCACGTTTAAGGTGTTCGCATAGCCATCTCGAGCCCTCACTTCCCCCTTGTGAGTATAAATATTTTCCACATAGATGTAAGTGTGAAATAAAATAACTCAACCATAAGTATCTGAAATTATCAAACTTGTTTGGAAATCTCCGAGATCCAAACGCAACGTCATTCCGATTGATTGATACGTTTCGCGAGCATAAGCCGAAACGCGTCTGCTATCCAACGAGATTGATCGACTTAGCGCGCGTCAAATTAAATCGATGTGATTTCTAGAAAAAAAAAAGACCCAGGCAATCTTTGTGTAAACTTAATGCCATTATAATAACGGATGACTGTATATTGTAAATTATGTGTGATGTAAATTATTATATTCCTGTCGAAAACAAAGAGAAAAATATGGCCACTTTTATCATTTAAACCGTAAAATATAAGAGATATTTCAAATTATTAAAAATAAAGAGCAAATTATAAACATATTATAACGCTCTTAAAAAAGATCTTCGAAGTCGACAGCATCGAGCTTGATAATCGCGGCACAATCTGGCGTGACGAGCGAAAAGGAGTGCAATTGTATTATTACGTCATTGTTTCGCAGCACGAATCTCTTCCTCATCATCCCCTTCTTGCGTGTTCGGCCAGGCAATAGGATTGAACGAGCCGAAGGAACTCGGTTCTCGAACTATCTTGCAAACTGGTTGCGCGGTTCCTGATCCAGAAATAGCGTTCGCCAGGCGCACCTGCGCTCGATGACGCGAATATACCGTTCCCGTTTCTCTTCCCGTGCCCAATCGGGATACTTTATTTTCCCTCGGTCGAATGATAGAGTGTGCAATGGCTCGCGCGTTTATCGGCCGGTTCGATTGGTAATAATGAAGTGCGCCGTAAATCATGCATGCACGGGACGGAAACCTTCCCCCGCCCGTGTGATTATTGAGACGTTACACCCGTGGAGGTATACGGGACTTACTTAAGGTAGTTACGGCGAGATCGACGTAATAACCGAGATCGGCGCCTATTAAGAACATACACGTTTATCATATTTTTTTACTTCGATTATACGTACCGCTATTAATCGTGCTATCGCTTAAGTATACATTGCTTATTCGCCGAAAAACTTTGCTTTTTCCATTCGAATTAACGGCCACGGGGAATTATGAAGGCTTCAAGAGACTCCTCATTGAGAACTGAGAAGGAGGGTGATTCCTACATGTGTCAGGAGAGGGAAACGAGATCGGGGGTGTATCGTGCGCTCGCTATCTACGAGCTCGCCAGAGCCGTTTTTCTGTCAATCTCCGCGTGATCCCTGTAATTTCCTGTCTAGAAAACCACGCCGTAGCTTTAATGCTCCATTGTCTCAGCCCACCCTCCCCCTCGCTGCATGTCGACTGGAGACCGTACTACTCCCAGTTTACTCCCACTATTTTAACTATGAACAGAGGTTCTCATCGTACAACAAGATAAAAAAGAAAATCAGCACGTTTGCAGATTGAAACCGACAGTACTTGTTTAGATAATTTTACTTATTTTCTTAATTGAAAAATACTGTATTAGCTTTTAATCTTAAACAATTCTAATTTCTCTACATATGTCAATGTATTCCAGCGGTTTAGTCTCCGCATTGACAATAATTTAATCGTGAAACGGCATCTTTATCGTCCATAGATTGCAAGTTAAGCGTACGTTCAGCAAACGTAATTTCGTCGGTGGAAAACGAGCTTTGCTTCTCTCGTGATTCTTAATACTGCGCGCAATCTCCTTTCCGGGAAGCATTTTACGACGACGCTCGGGATACAAAAGTCGGTGCTACGTAATGGATCTTTGGGACGGCGGGGATAAAGGGGATGCCCGCGAGGAAGTATCTAAAAAGCACAAGCCACCACCGAAGTTGTTGCTCGAAGTGAAATACCCTCCGCCGCCCCCCACGGCTACGGAGAAAATTTATCTCGCCCGTATTGCGCGTCGCAGGTAATTAATACCGCGCGAACAATAGTCGCGAAAAACGGCGAACGTGCTAGATCTCGCATTGTTTGCCAAGACAGCACAGTGCTGCTACGTATACGTGTATACGTATGCGTGCGTGCGTGCGACGGGGTTGCGTTCAAACGGAGACAAAGTGGTCGGTGCGAAGCGCGCGCGGTTAAGCGGGGCCTCGGGCCTCAGAAGAGGGTCGCGTCGGAGGCGGGCACGGTGAAGGGGAGGCATTGTGATGCGCCCGGAGATCGGTCACACGATAGACCCGGTCAAGGACGTGCTCCGTGTCGAGTTCCCAAGCGAGAGCAACACACTCTCCCGCGTGCACGCACGTGTGTGCCCCCTGCACGCCTGCCCCCGTGGTCCCCTTTCTCCACCGTCTCGCTTTTCCGTCACCGTTCGCGCGGATATAATAGCTCAGCATTTTTATTTATGACTATTAACGCTTTTGTTAGCCGGTAATTTCATCGGCTCGGCTAAATTAGATCGGCGAGGTAATGAAAAGTGAAATGGATGATTAACCGTTTGCCTTCTCGTAATCGTCACTTACGTGTTTCATAAGAACAGCGGCGGTACCATTATAGCGGCATTGTATGCGAAACGCGTGCTGATGCAGTCAGGAAACGCTGCGCCGAAGTAATTGCGAAATGAAATTGTGCTGATCGTAGATCGCGGGAGGTGTCTATTGTTTTTGAAGATGCGGGTCAACTAAAACGCTTTCAGTTTCTATCTTGTTCTCGCAGCGTCCCAATGTTAAAAACACGAAGAAGGAAATAATATTTGTTGCCACAGTCTTATAATATTATTGAGCTGTAATAAAATTATTGATTGCAATTTTCAATTATTAACGCGATCGGTCAGATGCGATAGCGAAAGCGTGACTGGCCATTCGTATCGACTTCGGCCAAGCGCGCGTGTTTCGTTAAATCCACGAGATCCTATCACCATCGACGTCCAGTAAATCGATGTCATTCGCATCGCGGCTGCCATTCGTGCCGGTTAACGCAATTAGACGGCTGGTACGGTGGTAGTAGCACGCGCTCCGCAAACCATACTCGCGGTTAGGGCAGACATATTATACACTTTCGCCACACAGTGTGCACAATTCATCATGCCTCTCTTTTTCTTCTCTCCTTCTAAGCCTCAGTGACAGTTCTTAATACCGATCAAATGATCAGAACATTATCCACATACATAGATGTCTCGAATAGTTAATTAAATAAATTTTCATTTTCATGAAAATTCTAATATATTTTCGCATAGAATAAAACGAAGATTTTTTTTCCCCCGAAGTGGATCATGTCAAATTGTCTTAATGCCGGCGGAAATTTGTTGCAACGAAAGTTGCTGGCGAACGGCTTCCGGAAGTGCCGCATTCGGCGATCGGCGAGGTCGACCGTCGTCGGACGAGTCGGTCGCAGGTGTACAGGTGCGTCCTCCTTGGCGGTTGTACCTTCGGCCGGTTCCCCACGGCCTGCACTGCGCCGCCGTGGCGGGTCGATCTGACCTCTCGCTTCCTGCAATTTGGCGTTCTTGAAAATCAATGTGGGCAGAGCTATCTCGCGGTTCCCATCGCGGCAGCGGCGGCTCTTCAGTTTGGTTCAGTCTTCACCTCGCTCCCCGCTCCCCGTCGCCTGAGAAACTGTAAAACGAGGAGCGACGAGAGGAAATCGACGGTGTTGCACCACGCTTAATGTCCCTTTTGTTTAAGACCATAACGCGGGACCTTCGTCCGCACTTCTTTAGCAGCCGCGGAAGAAAATACGGCCTGCGATCTCGTGACACGGTTAGAACACGCAAATCCGGCGTAAATCTAGCACGTTGAAACGTGAAACGTGGAAGCCCTATCGAGTTACAAAATTATTGGTTTTGCGAATCGCGTGAAATTGATTGCTGCTCTCAGACGATGTTGCACGCTTTGATTTCGCATTGTCGTGATCGTCACTTCCTTTTTCGAGCATGAACGGCATAAATTGCGAAAAAGCGACGCGCAATTGTGTGCTTCTCCTTGGGAATGTCTTGTGAAATCGATGTCGCGCGATAACGCGCCCGAGATAAAGTTGCGCATACGTGTTTATTATATGATGATTGCGGCGCGATTATTCTCTATTACTCATGCCTAAGTTAGCGCGAGGTGCGCGTGCGAGGGAAAATCATTCGACTCATGAGAAAGTGTATATTGCATATTGTTCTTAATCTTCCACGAATATCTATTAATCTCCTAATTTTATATTAAATTTAATTATCGATATTATTAAAGTTTAATTTGTATACTTAAAGATATTTAATAGTTATTTTTCTAATTTCCTCCTCGTTGAAATTGCCACTTTGATTGGTGAAAAAGAAACTGAAAAGTTTTAATAGAATTTCAGTGTGCCAAAAAAAAGCACAAAGGGCCGCGCACACGTTTTTGATCGACATCCGGTCGGGATTGCATCCGTGATTTCCAGAGGCCATTGTTTCGATATTGAACAACCCGCAAAGGATAAATCGAAGTCGATGTTGCATCTCCCTCCCGACCAATAAATTCGTTCACCGGCTTACGCAACAAGTGGATGTTGTTTTTGCAGCGAAATTTTCATTTCTTTTGCCACGACGAATCTTTCAAAGCGAAATCTACCAGATAATTATATTTTAAAAAATGGCAAAATAAATAAATTATTTTAAACTTCTCTAAACTCACATTATTCGTCTCAATGAATCATTTAATAATTAAGGCAAGGATACTATTCTTAGAAAAATAAGAATAAAATTTTAATTGCGGGAATATTAATACATTCGCGCTTACTGTCCGCTATAATAGTAAACCACGGCAGAAATTCACTTTCTTTCTGGGTTACTCGGAACGAAGCTCAATTCAATGCGGCGTGCGGTGAAACAATCCAGCGAGCAAAGCGTACTGCTTTCTGATACTCGCGCACATGCATGTTTGCTCGCGCTGGTAGCGAGCAAAGCGGAGTCGTCGACGCGAACAATGGGGGCCGCGGGAGCGCAGACAAGGACGATCCCACGTCGCCTCGTTGTGCTGCTACGTTCCTCGAGTTCCCCGCGATAGATGCGTTTCAGATGCGAGCCGATTTCATTACGGTCTTCCTCCCCAGCCTGAACTCGCTCACTGGCCTATCTTTCAGGCTCGATCACGCACCGTGGGAGAGGTTGAGGAGCCGCGTTGCGACTTGAGACATCGTGAACAAGTTGCGAAAGAAGGCATCTTGGCACGTCGATTTTCAATAACGAATATCTATCTTGAGTATAATTGCTTCATCTTGCCAGATTCGCGTAATGCTGTATTTTTATTTTCAATTAGAAATGTACCACTTACGTATTTCAAGAGGCAACTACATGCAATTTGATGCAATGCGATATGTAAAATTCGCGCTCTCTTACAAGTTGAACGTAAAGCGTTAGCATTATGTCGCTGTACACGCAAGTTTAAGGACGTGCTTTGGCGTGCAACGAGGCACATGTATCCGCCCATAGTTCGCCGGTTAGATTGTAAAACGAAGAAGGAAGTAATGGCGATATTGCGGGTCGATTCGCGATAACCCGCGCGCGCATGCGAGATACATATAATACCGCCAAGTTACGATACCACGTGTGTGTGAGTACGGGCCACGGTATTGCACGAGTGCCGAGTATTTCGACTCGATCTCTCACGGAGTACCTGTTTACAGTGATACCATTTGCTGAGCCTTGAAATTGTCGTTTTGCCGCCGATCGCGAAACGCCTTTTCTCATACGCAGCTCAGTACTGCCTTCCCATAAACTATTATGCTAATGACTGTGTTAATAAGTGAAGTCAGCATCTACTACGTAGTATTCGAGGGCAAACCTATTAAGTACATACAAACGCCAAACATCAAACGTACGAACGTTTCTTTAACATTAATGTTCTTTTTAATCGATAGTAATCGTTGAGTTAAAATATTTATATGGATAAAATAATGATCGAGTTAATTAGCGGCTTAGGCACATCAATGATTACCCTGAATTCTCAACGCTGTTAATTGCAATAATTATTTGCTTCCGTAATTGGTTAATAATCCGAAACAATTCGAAGAATGTGAAACGTACATTTTATGTTTATTGCAATCAGGCATTGAAATCGGTAATAGTCTCGATAAATTCAACTTTCGATGTTACGAGTACCGTTAAATTAAGCGCGATATGGTAGCCATGTGCAAGGAATCGCGGGCTATCAAGCTTCCAGATTGATGAAGAAGCTAAATTAAGGGTCAGGGGGCATTACGCCCACGCGGGGCGCCGCCAAACCAGTTTGTAGATTCCGAGTTTAGATTTCTCGTCTCACGCATTTCCTGGCGCACGTAATGATGCTATAATGACGCTCGTTAACGCTGGCGTTTTCGGGTAGCGATCGTCGATTTTCATCCTGCGTCGGACGTACTCTCCGCGTTTTATTTCCTGTACTTGATCGCATGGTTTTACGTCGATCTTGCTGACGCCAGACGCTCATGTCATTAGTCCAGTAGCCTGAAAAGAGCACTGCGACTTTTTCCCGCAGTACCTGTACGCTGACCGCTGCTCGTGCCTCGTAATCCCGCCAAGCATCGCAAAAAGCAAATGAATTCAACGCGTAACGACATAACGACAACGTCCTCCGCTAATGGGAAATTCTATATACGTGAAGCGCCTCCTCAATCTCGCACCAGCATTGACGCTGAAAGCCTTCAAGATTGAACGACACGTGGATGAATCGGACGACTCGCGCGATTGACGCGACAACGTTTTTGTCACTAATATATTACATGTCAATCAACTATGATTCTAAAAGTTTTACAATATTTATACTTATAATTTTATTAATACATCGATACATGTACATAAATATTATATGTATATCTATTTTTCATATAAATATTTATGTATACATAGTATCGAACTTTTAATTACGGACGAAAACGCGGATCGTTTCCGCGCGCAGCTTCGCGCTGCCTTGCGCCAAGAGGTACGATAAACTTCTCATTCACAACAACGGGCGACAGGAACGAATCCACGTGTCTGTGGCCGCCCGTAGCTCTCGTCTCGCCTCTTACAGCGCTGTTGATCCGAGAAACGATTTCTCGGTCTGCAGAGCCGGCACGCGGACCAGAAAGCCATACGGTCGGTCGCCGATCGGACTGCACGACTTTGCGTCGCGCGCGCTCTCTCACTTGCATCTCATTCCGAATAAATTATCGTTCATACGTTGACTGTCGGCGTACCGTGCCCGACTCCGACGGTTACGGGAGTCAGTCAAAGTGCAACCGTGGCCCGCCCAATGAGACGGAAGCCGGCCGGCTTCCGTGTGTTTCGTGACCACGTCAAGAATAAGAGTTTCACTCGCGTTCAGGGAAATCAGCTACATAAGTATGTAGTTTGGAAAGAAGATGATCTAAACGTAGCGACTATTCTGTACTAACACTTAAAGGCGACAAGGAAAGAGAGAATTAAAATTCCTGCATATAGTTAAGAAAGTAAAATTCAAAATTACCTATAGAGTTAAACGTTGAAAAGTCAGAGAGAATACCGCATGAAAGTACACGCGTTCAAACCACGCGCTACAACGAGTGTTTGCGCACGCTTTTGACTCCAATCGACCGGCAATTGCGCGCGGGGCGGATCTATTGAAGCTTCCTCTTCTTCTCCGGCTTCTTCCTCGTCCCGATAAAGAAGCGAGACGCGGCGAATGGCGGCGAGGGGACGCGCGGTGTTTTCACTGTGTATTTACGGAAATTATGGAGCCCGCGGGCTGCTACTTTTCTGCCGACAGTGATTCGTATACTGCTGCAGCCGCCGGGGGAACGATTACAGCTCTCTTGCACTTCTAAGAACCGTTGTCCCTAAGGTCCCGAGACCTTCACGAGTTGTTGCTGCTTCTTATCGCGAACCTCGGGCTACACCTTCCTGGACTGTGGACTTCCTCAAAACGCGATGTTGCAGCGCGAACAATTAGATGGAGAACGATCGTTCAGTACGATAATCCTCGCAAGACACTCTTCGTGATATTTCATCTCATAATTCATCTCGGTGGACGTCTTAGTGCTTCGTAGACCTTTGCTATTCATATTTACGCAACATTATGACGACTGTGCTTGGAAAACGCAATGCAATTGAAAAGAATAAATTCAAAGTTGTAAATATAACGATTAATTTTGATTCTGCAGATTTTGATAACATTCATCGCGTTATTTCGTTCGTGAGAGGGGAATGAAATTTAGGTCAAAGTTTGTTAGTCTGACGATCTATTAGACTTATAATGCCAATTGTTGTGATTATCTAAAATTGATCGTTTTACTGTATTAAAGTGATTTCCATTTTGTGACGCAAGTCACATGTTGTTACACGTACAATGTGTATTTCTATACTATAATCGTAAAGCAAATTGAGAATTGAGTGGTACATCGGATACTTTAATAAACGACTATATAATGATTCTTAAATGAGTAGTCAAATCGATCGAGAGATTCAGAATTGTCAAAGTGAAAATGCATCATGAGTACCTCATTAAAGGCCGGTTTTTTCCAACTTCTTGGTACGCTAATTAATAGTTAAATCATACATCTTTGTTTTATCTTCAAATTAGACAAGTACAAACGTATGATTTAACTATTAGTTAGCAAGTTAGTTTACCAAGAAGTTGGAAAAACCGACCCTAAGAGAGTCTATTCTATTATATAAATATACTTTAATAATTTATTATTTCTTCTTCCGAGACTGTTTATCAGAGACTATATATCAGAGTTTTGTCATCATTTAACAATTGACGAAGACTATCTTCGATCACATAAGATTAAAATAAAACATCACAAAATATGAAAATTAGTAGCATATGTCGCGACATTTTCCGAAATTTTTCGTGCTCGTTTGATGCGGAAGTCTCAACACGGAAGGTGAATCGAGATGTGACGCGAATTTGCCCAAGACCGTAATAACCGCGTGTACGTGTAATGCGAACCAACACCCTCGTGTTATCTCGGATCTCCGCGAATAGGCTAACAAATAACCACGAGAATATAGCGTGTTCTCTTTTCCCTCTTTTCTGCCTAGAGCCACGCAACGTGACCTTCGAGGTGATGCACGAGCTCCCGATTGCAACGCGTTGGTCGATCTTGCAGAATCAGCGGCGATCTCGACCAATTTCGCTTTGTTGCCATAACGCGGCTGAATTACACGTGCACTCGTACAGAGAGATATTAATTAACCGTACCGTTACGAGACGGCGCGTGATTCTGACGGGCGACAAGCAAATCCGGTAATGGCGATTATTAAAAGTTGTATCTCGTATAGCAGATCGCGTTTGTGAATACGCTCGTATACGCATTCCTGCGCTCGAAAGGGAGGCATTGCGGAAGCGCGTCAATTGCCGATTCGTTATCGCGCAGACAGAACTCGATCGCCCGAAACACCATCGGAGATCATCGTCGAAGGAGGATCAGAGATCAAGCGCGGTTGGAATTTCAGAGCGACCGGCCGGGGGAACGATAAGGCAGAGATTGCATATCTCGTGCACGGTCCCCCGGCAACCAGACTCTAGAAACGGGAACGGGCCGCATCCGCTACGTAAAGGCGCGGCAGGCATAACAGTCGGCCTTAAAGCCCGGAAGAAGGTTCGTCGGAATCGAGCGCTTAACATCGTCGATAATAAAATTGCACGGGCGCCATATCGGCGCGTAGTATTATAGATTGCGTAATACGCGTACGCCGATCTGTACTACATACTTACACTACTAGGCGCATGAGTTTTATTAAGCTCCCCGTCAAAGCATTGGTCAAGATCCTTCGAAAAACTCGAAATAATTTTCAAGCGAGTCAAAACGCTATCAAAGCCATTGAACATAATGGAATATATTTCTTTTTATATTTTATATTTATATTTTATATATAATTTTAAATATTTTTTAGATACTGTTTAATTGTTTAATTCCTGTTTGATCTTCAAAGATTTTTGGCGATATTTATCGTTATTTTAAATTATTTAAATAGTGAATTAGAATTCTATGATCCATCTAGATGCATCTTCGTATTATCTAAATTAATAACCGGGCTTACTCCGTGCCTCATTAAATGCCGTTTATATAATCATCTACTTTCGCCATCGCGTGTTTTGTCCGCTTCACTTTGTATCGATCGCCGATACAAAGTATCGGCCTCTTCGGTAGACCGGATTCCTTGACGGGGCAGAGCTAAGCAAATTACGCTCGGCAGGATCCAAGAGAAATGCCAAATTGTAGCTCGCAGGCAGCCCTGACCTGGGCTAACCGGTAGTCGACTGACTCGTTCTCTTTTCCCCTCTCTCTCTCTCTCTCTCTCTACCAATCTCTTCTTCGGAAGATACACCTGCATCAACGGACTCGCTCGTAAAAAGAAGAACAATGAGCGTTACACTTTCGCTGAGGCTTGAGACTAATGTAGATCATTACAAATAATTTAAACTTCTTTCAGAAATTTATAGCTTTACTTTTACAACGTGTACTCTATATAATGAGCATTTATTTCAACATACGTTTTATCTCATTAAATTTTCGTCTTTTATGAAGACGATTTAAGATACTGTAAATTTCTTCGCAGCGTTAGTAAAGCAAAAACGCGGATCAAGACTGAAATGAACTTGTATCGAAAAGAAAGTCGATATCAATTCATCTTGGAAACATTTCCGATGGTAGACGATCGCGTTTCTAGATGCTGACGGAATTTTCCCCGGATCTGGACCGGAGTCTGCGCCGGTCCCGCTTAAGAGGTCAGCCGTATCCTATATTCCTCACGGGCCCTGCACGTCTCTGTCCCCCGGGGCAAGGACGCCCACAGTTCCCTCACCTCTGCCGACATCTGCTCGGTCGCTGGTCGCTGCTCCTGCCACCGCAGCGACTCGTGCAGGCCAGCGGCATCGGCATCATGTACCGGCAGCACTGCCTATTGCTCTTTCTCTCTCTCCTTCTCTTTCTCTCTCTCTCTCTCTCTCGTTATCTATCTCTCCGTATCTTTCTCTTTCTCTCTTCCCGAAGAATTCGCGCATTCCGCTATCCACACGGCATTACCAACAACAAGAGCACCGCGATCGACGACTAATGCTACCTACGCTCTCTCCACCTCGTGTCCTGCTCCCCCCTGCCCGCTCGTTGTTTCCCGCTCTTCTCGCGCGTTGCACGCACGCCACATCTCTTCCTCTCTATCAGACCCGCGCGCACCGCGCGCACTGGGAATTACGAGAGTAACGCGATATGCCTGTATACTCGTGCGGGTGTGCAAAAAGACGTGGCAGAAACGTATCAGCGACGCTTCGCGAGCCGCGGGGTATAACTGCAGGCGCGGTAAAGTCATCCGCCGCCCTCGCGTTTCACTATAATACATAGCACTTATTTGCCTTTGGAAAAGGATTCGATGGGGAATTATGCTCGCATTTTTATGCACGTTCGATTTCGAATAGGTAGAGGTGTACGAATCCTTGCGGACGTTAATAAGAAGAGGTAGAAGCATCAACAACGCGCTTTAAGGGCGTGTTCTCCAGCAGGGTCATTCAGGATCAGTTAGAAGCGGAAAACCAAATCGTTTGGCTTTTTGTCCGGTAGTATTCATTGACCGGCATGTTGCAGATTAAGTAATTTCATCCGTATGCAGGTACATGCTCTCCGGCAACTATCTAAGAATATATATATGTATATATAAAAGATTAATGACTTTACTTGTGAAGTATATGTAATACATATCCATCGTTAAAGCACATGTAATGCGTGATGTTTCTTAGAGCGCTGCAAAATCAAATATAACTGGTTATTTTATCGAATGTAAAATGAAAAATGTTTTAGTTAAAATGAAAAATACATATAATGACTTAGCAATAAAAAGCGACAATTATGTCATGCAATAAGTATTACATCATTCATCGAAATTTGAAATTTTTTTCTTGAAAAAAAATTTGAAACATTCGATATATTTAAATTGTTAAGTGAATGAAAGATTAACTAAGAAAAAAAACAGCTAATTAAAATTTACACATATGTTTGCAATATACAATCTAAATATTTCGACATGAAATTTGATCGATGTATTTCTGATTTGAAATTAATTATGCAACAGTGAGTAACCGATTATTTTGCAGAACAATGGTTGAATTTATGCACACTGCGCGAATCTAGATGTTCCGTTGACCTCTCCTCTCCCGCTCGAATCGGTTTGCATGTGTAGGCCGGACACTCGGGAAATTATGCGGATAACGCGATGTATCCGCATTTCTTTTATTGTTAGGAAATAAAGTACCATCATGATTCACGCGTCTTCTTGACGTGTCCGATAACTAATGCCTCCAATTGTTTAAAATTCCACGAGTTGCGATGGCGATATTATATGACGATTTCAATCTTATAAGGGCATCATGTAATAGAAACGTCGAAAATAAATGATCATAAAACAAAATGCCGTTATCGAATTTCTTGGTTGATCGCCTTCGTAATTGGGATATTTTAATTTATCGCAAGAGAGATTACGTAGTAATAATATTCGGTAGTAAGCAATTGCTTAAGCAGCGGTGCGATATATTCACGACGGCCACTCTAAAATTGCGGATAAACGTGACTGAAATTAGCTCACGTATTAACCTGACCTGTGTTGGCTGTTTGTAATTGATACACGTATGTCTTGAAGAGGTAGGTAGACTTCCATTTTAATTGCTATATGATAAGGTACAAGGCGGGAAGGGTATCAGACAACATTTTCCGGTATATCTACCACGTGCATTGCTTTTTGCCTAACGAGGCGAAAGAGTAGATCGAGGCAGCGAGTAGGCAGGGTCAGGTGTATAAGTATATATATATATATATATATATGAGCGCGCGCGCGCGCGCGGATATATCTATGTAAGCCAAAAACGAAGCATCCAGCAACGAAACAACCGTTGTATCCGTGCAGTTAAGTGCGTGCCCCTCCCAAGGAATCATCCGCTTGGTCCACGTGCGTGCTCCGGACACCAGGAAATTGCGAGTAACGCGATACCCGTCCGTTTCTGAAGCTGCAAAAGGTAAGGAAAATAGAAATAAAAGAAAGTGGAAGCTGCAGTAACTATCGCGCGCTAAGGTCTCCGGGGTTAGCTATCCCCGAGCGAGTGAAACACTTGTCGTTGTGAGATAGAAAAAGCGACACGGCAAAGAGAACAAGCCGTGTAACTTGACGCTCTCGGTGGTGGAATCAGGAGAAGATTAACCGAAAACCGTAGAAGGCATTCGAAATAATTATTGCATTATAATGCTTTCGATTTAATACGCCGGCTCACACGACGAAGACGTTTCGCTCCGGCAGCAGAATCATATAATGGCCATGACATAAGTGATATCCCGCCGCCGAATGACTCAGCAGAGGTGTGAAACGGGGTACCGATTGAGTGGTAAGATCACTCAAGCGCGAATCCATCGACTTTCCATGAGAAGTGAGCGCCGCGCTGCATGTTAGCGTCCCAATGCACGCCTGCAGCCCGTTTATGCTAATGCGCCGCCAGATAGATCGCTTTACTCCGTTGTCTCCGCCGTTCTCGGTCATGCCTTCGGGGTTACTCATTCGCGTCGCCAACGACCGCGAATAAACACGGGAACGGTCCGACGTCGGCCGGCAACGCGATCGGTGCGAGCGAATGCGATTCAGCTTTTTATCGAATTGCTGAAAAGATACAAGAAACCGTTTCTGATTCACGTTCAACACATAAGTCGAAGGATAGGAATATACATTGCGAATGATTTTTGCATCGGACAATCATTGTAACACGTAACGTTACAGTTCCGGATAACGGAATCTCCTCAGGTGAAAATTTACGATGGTGTTAATTAATTAATTAATAGATATTAAAAAGCGATTTGGATTTTTCTTCATCTATTTGTCACATTGTCTTTTGCGTCAAACTGTTTGACATAAAAGTTTTCACTTGCGTTTTCGGGAATAAGACAATCACCGACACAGTTCACCGTGACCACTGCAGTAAATTGTCTGTGACACGGCTTCGAGCAAATCGCGAAATCATTGAATCCCCTTTTCCTTCTTCTTCTTCTTCCTCTCTCTCTCTCTCTCTCTCTCTATTTTCCATCTATCCCTTCTAACTGTACCGGCCAATTAATCGAAGTACTAGGAACCTGGTAATAGTATCTCTCGTTACTCATCGCTGCTGTCCTTACCGAGGAATAAGTAAGATGTACTAATCTGTGACGCTCCTTCTCCCTCCTCGATGCCACTTCCTCCTCCTCTTCCTTTTCTTCTTCTCATTCTATCTCCGAGCGAGGTGTTAGCGCTGGTTTCCTCGGACAAATTCCCATTGTTACAGATCGAGCTTCGAGGAAGTCCTTGGTCTCTCTAAGCGAGATTTTATTGTTGAGTGTCCTTCCCCGCGGAAGTTTCGTGCGAATATTACCTCACCTGTGTGGCCTGTTGGTGTTTTTCCTCACCGAGGACGTATTACGAATTCCTAAGTGACGAGTGGCGTGCACTCACAAATTCATGTTTCTCTCAGATATTTCGCGTGACAAACGTACTGACCTTTTTGCGGCCTCGAGAAAGTGACGAAGGCGCGGAGTGCGACTACTGGTTCTGCCAGTGGCCTGACTTGGCCACGATTGCGTAAATACACTTACATAATTTCGACTGGTAATCTGCCTACGCATATCGGTGTCTTATAATATCTAAAGATATCGCTCGCTAGTAATTAACCAGTCGACTGTCTTAATCTCTGGTAATCTCTGTCTTGTTTCTGTATTTCAATTCGATATCGATATCTGCCAGCTGGCTCTGGAATGAAAAGACAGATCGCTTTTTCCTCCCGAAATGCTTCTTCGAACGAAACTGCTCGGAAAGGTCGAACGGCTGCCGCTCGTCCATGTTTCCGCCGCGCGGCTTGCCGAGGGTGATGGCTGATAAACACGGACAGACCCCGACGTGTACCTACGTGTCGGACGCTCGAACGTAGTCACGCGAGGAACTGCTGCCTTTTTTTTCATCCATTCTCCTTCTCTTCCTCGTCATCCTTATTCTCATCCTGTTCTGCTTTTCCTCCACCTTCACTCCCCCTCCCTCTCTATCTCTCCTTCTTTCTCTCTCAACTTGGTTGGTCGTTGGTCTCTTCCGCGTGCCGATTTAGACGTCTCCGCCATGAGTATCCGATTCCGATCTAAACGAGATCTTCGAAGTACGAGAAGATAACCACTCCTTCTTCTTCTTCCTCCTCTTCACTTTCCACCTACTATTCACTCTCATATAGTTCCCTCCTATGTGCTATAACGTGCTTCAGTTCTTAAGTGGAAAACATCTCCGAGATTGCTTATCGATTTCTCAATAACGGCTAATTACTCGAGGATACAAACATGTCTGTTTCAGGTGTATTCATTTATTAGAAGGATAGCTTGTAAACTGTTTTGCACAGATTAAATGCGAACAAATACCTTGAAACAATTATATCGCATATTTTGTTGATCTTATCCGCAAAACGAGAAAGAAAAAAACTTACAGTTCTGTAGATTCCAATTTATTTCGCGTCTTAATCCTCATTTTTCTGCTACGCCGCACCGCCGTAAAGGCGACAAAACGGAATCAAAGTTGACTAATCGACACGGAAGTGATCCGGTCGCTGGAGACATTCCCATGAGGCGGTCCCGGGTGACTCTTGGCACCGCTCGCAATAACCAATAGCCGGCGGCCGCGACCGCAGAAAACGACGCGACGATCAGGTCCGTCGGAGGGTTCCGAGTCTGCCAAGGGGCAAATTCTTCTCTTCTATCTCCCATCCCTGTGCCCCATCCGCGCGACCTTCTTCCTTTTCTTTTCCTCTCAGTTGCTCGATTCCGCCGGATTGATTCTTGTAGAGTCGAGCGTGAGATCTTGATCGCCCGAGAGCCGTCTCTGTATCGACAACGGCTTTGCCGATGGTAGCGGCAAAGCAGTGCGTTTGTTTCTTAACGTAATTTCATTCCGCGAAACTGGCGAATTAAAATCTCATAATACATGATAATCTCCGTCTCGGCCGGGCCGTGAATTTAATTTCCTCCTTCAGATCCGCGAAGCTAGATAAACGTATCACCTGTTTCCTGATTCGATCGCCAATGTACATTGCACGTCATAGAGAGAACTTTAGGGATTGAAGCGGAACGAAAGGAACGATGAAAAACGGACGAAATGACTCTTATCGATGTTATATCGAAAGTCGATCGTATGGTACTGTTGGCGGAATTAATACCGTCATCTCATAGCGATGTAAATGGTGATTCCATCTCCGTTTGGAATTGAACGATCGGTTTACATTGATCGAATCTGCTCTGAGAGAATCGCCGCGTTAACACGAGAAACACATATAAACAAATGGAAATGTTAGAAGTCAAACGGGGGGAACGATCGAAGGCATACGCAATCGATGGCTCTTATCGATGGCGTTAGAGTTTGATCGAATCGCGGGAGTGTATCCTTCCTATGTGCCTATTTGCTGGATTAATATCGTCGTCCGATTTAAGCGTCCATCTCTCTCTCTCTCTCCCCCTCTCTTGCTTGCTCGCAGAATCCTCTCGAGGATGGAAGGTGGAATCGATTTGCCGGCGAAACGCCACTTAGCGCTGCGAGTACGTGCGCGCGAGTGAACGAGAACAGTGTTAAGAGCCTCAGTACGGACAGTAAAGAGGGATCGTGAAACATGATTCAACCGACTGAGGGACGCCTAAGTGCTTCAGTCGAAGAGCAGTGAGGCCAGTGAGGCACTAGCAGATTGAAGGGCAATTTGAATCCTTTGAACTAGGACTTAGGTACACGTGGTACACTAGCTACGCGTGTACGGAGCCCAGCTCGCATTGAGCCCGGCGTCCCATGAATCCTTACTTCCTCTTTCTCTCTTTCTCTTCACCTGTTACGACGTCGGTTCATTTAAACGGATTGGTAAATTACTCGTATTTCTCCGTCCTAGGTAAACCGTGGCAATGTTCGACAAATCATTGATATTCTTTACGCATTCGTATCTTGGAAATTATTTATATATTTTAGATATTTAAATCATCTTTAAATCACCTTTGAAAAAATTAATTCGAAGAGTAATGTTTCTTAAAGTCGTCTATTCGCATATTGTATCAAATAAACGATGTAATAAGTAAAACATACATTTTTCTCTCGCTTTCTCGTATTTTGAATGTCGAATAATAAATGTACAAATTTGTCATGTCACTAGAAATATCTAATTGATTGATCGCACAGATATAGTTGATATGCTGATTATAATTAACTCTCGGAATTTTAGTCCATCGCGAGATCAGAATTCGACGGTCGGGGAACAGCGAGATAAGTATCGCAAGAGTACTCGCAGGAGTTTCAAAGTTATAGGCGCCTTGTCCGATGTGAATTCCGTGATACGGTAAGATCTCTCCAGCCGATGATCCGCCAGACCACACGGTAACCGCCGTTTAGAAACGCTCTTCATTCCCGCGTCTCCTCTCCCGCTACTCTCCTCGTCATGTTTCTCGTCTTATAAATAGGAATCGGAATATAGGAAGCCCAGGGTTGCATCGCCGGTATAGTAGCCGGTCAATGAGTACCTACGATGCAGAACTGATGCGATGCGCCTACGATGGGGGGATAACAGCGCGTTCGGGGAAAGATAGATCGCTGGATCGAAGAAGATTGGTGCGCGCCAGGCGATGACGCGAATATATTTCATATCCGCCCACAATCTCGCGTATATGTCGGATATCGCTTCTGTCGCGAAAAGTGGACGTTGATGATACACCGTTGAAGGATAGAGTAAGATAAGCTTGGGTCGCGATTTTCAACGGAGATTCGAATCGATCGAAGCGAGACGTTGCCGTAACGATGAATTAGTAAATAACGAGTTGCGCGATTCATGTCAGATTTCTTGATAAACTAGATTTTGTGAAGAGCCGTCTACGAACGTTGTGAAAATGATTATTACATGAAAATTACATAGCGCGATCGATAAACCCTTAATTTAAGTTAGCATGTAAAGATGAAGTAATTTATTTGATCGTGTAATTCGCCCATGTGATTGGCAACTTGCAAATTCAAAGCCAAATAGCAAATGGCAGCCTGTTATCTTATTCGAGCGTAAAAACTCGTCTTGTGCAAACGTTTCACGCCGGCTCGACATAGCGATTTAATCAAAATAAATAAAAACAATTACGGCGAATAAGATATCGATAAACTTGCTCATTTCTCACTCCACGATCCTTTCTGAAGGATCAGGCCATTTCCAATCTAAAGCAGAAAGTCCGAGCGCGGCGGAAGCGAGTACGTCGCGAGAATTATTTCTAACGATGAAACGATTAGGATCGTTGCTTTACCTGTGAAGGCTCTCGTCAGGGTCGTACCACATTGTGATTGGCAACTGTAGCGATACAAGAATCGATTAGCAATTAACTGTGCAATAACGAGAAATGAAATCGCACTGTCTGTTCAGCCTTCTTGCGTTGCCGTTGCAAAACGCAACGATGTCAATTCGGTATGCTCGCCACGTTCGCGCTATATTCTATCCTAGCTTTTATAATTAATTCGCAAGATTATCACCGTGCGCTTATTCCGTTTAAAATATCGACTGACACTGATAGAAGCTGTTGCATTTTCCTAGTATATTTCATTTCGTTGCTGAATCATTTATCAAAGATCTCGATTACGTTCGAGCCTGCAGAAAAATTAATTGACAATTTAATTTTTAGTCGCCGCAGGAATTTTATCACAAATCTTTCAGTACAGATTACTCTTATAAGCGAATAATATAACTTATTGCGCTTCGCGATATACAGTATTGTATATAAGCGCGATTTTTCTCGCTGTGCTCGAGTCGAACTCAGTCGCAGAATTGAAGAAAAAAACTTTACACAGCAACTATGAAATTTTCACATACGCGCGGTCGGGATAGCCGTTCCAATTTTTATAGCAACCACGAGGACGTCACACGACATCGTCCTTCCTCGTTCTCCGCTTCTTCTTCCTCCGTCCTCTCTTCTGCATCTCCTCTCATCCGACCATTCTTCGTCTTCGCCACCCTCCTTCCTGCAGTTATATTGTCGCAGCCGCGCAGCTCGTAAACATAATTACGCTGAGTTTTTATTTCCACGACTTTTTTACGTCCAGCCGCGGATGTCGGTATACCCACTACTACCGTTGCTCGCTATCGCTGTTGCCTTTTACGACCCCGTAGCCTTTTCGCTGTCAAGGTGTGTAAAGTTATTAGAGAATACGAACGAATTCGACCGCTCCTGTTTCATCACTCGTGCTCTCGTTTCGTCGTTACGCATCTGCCAGATACTCACGGCGGCACATTACAGTGCAAACAATACGAACTTCAATGTGGCTCAACAATAGCTGAATACGCTGCTCCCTTGTTGCACTTCTCTCCAACGCCTTCAGGAAGTCGATGAAAGTCGTCTCCGTTATTCTAACAAAATAAGAGCAGCGGCACTATCGTAATTATATGCAAGTAAAGAATTCCAATTCCGTAAAGTGGAAAGAGAAGCGCCGCGGGTTCGAGCGCCTTGCGCCGTAAGTACATTCTCGCACGCATACCGCAATGTGAATGCAGCTTCGATAATTTTCTTCCATTGCATGCTATAAAATCCGTATCATCCATCGGCGCGGACGTTTACATTAATATCCGATCTGGCGCAGGGCGGCCCTTTCGCCAAGTCTGCTGGGGTAATAAGTGTTTTCTTCCGTTTGTCGTACGGACGTTTCCCATTGAAAAATTGTTACAAGTTGTTTAGCCCGTTCGCAGCTCAGCGCTGAAAATTACCGCCTATATATATATATATAAGGCGGTACAGCCTGTATTCTTCTTGGTTCGCGTTCCGCGCGCTCGGATATTCCGACCGACCTCTCCTTCCAGGACCGGCTTCGGGTGGCTCTTAATGAGCTATAAAATGTACGTTCCACGAGTATTTTACACTACGTTACTGTATCCGTGGACGTTGAGTTGCAAACTCTGTGCCGAGCGTTTATATACAAATCAAAGAATATTATAACGCAATATTATCGAATACCGGTTCTCTAGATATCAACGCCGTCGGTTATGCGCCGGACGATCGTGAGTGGTGACAATATTTTATTAATATCGTCATATAATCCGCGCAACTTATTATACGGACTTCATTCGATTTCATAATATTTTAATATCGGAATTACATTACTTTCGCGTAAGCAACTCCGTCTTGTTTTACAAACATAAACCTGCCGTTTAAGAAATTTCAGCCGTCCAATTCGGATCACGCACCGAAGTCCTGGAGCGTGCTAACTCTAAAGCTCGCCTCTCGCCACAAGAAGGGATTATTTACGAGTGGCAGCGACGATGCGCAGTGCACGTTTCTTCCCACGAGGAATTACAGATTTTTCTCTCGCGAGCGCACGATCATAAAACCAATATTACGAGGAGAATACTTCCCGAGGCGTTTATTGACGTTTCCATTTAATTTCCCCTGGGTAGTCGCCAATTTTCAAGAGTGTTACGCTTAGGCTGACAAGATTTGCCTTATTTGCCGAGTTGTTGTTCTTTGTGCCTCGGATTCGGATATTTATTTCATCAATTTTAATTTTCCGTGCATCCTTGCACGTTACACGATTTACTGGACAATTGAAAATATGTACAATAGATTGAAAAAATTTTCTTTCATTTCATCGAAAGATATAATTTTTGTAAACTGCTTCATCTCATGCGCAAAACGACGTAATGTTTCAAAAGATTTAATTTGGTTGGAAAGTCAAGTAAGACGACGTGATAACTGTAGCAAGCTATAATGATAACAACGCGTAATAGCGCAACGATCGTTGGCGGCTGTTAAGGAGCCGTGAATACGCGCAGCACGCGTGGAATCAACGAGCCATAGCGAAATACGCATGCTGCATGCATCCGACTATTGTTAGCCATCGCTAACATCGGTCTCCTCCTATTATGCAAAGTATTTCCCCCGTTGTCACTCTTATATTTAAACTTTATCCGTATAGATAGTTTCAAGCGCAACGTTCCGAGATTTCTCACTCCAGTTTTCGCATCGGCACGCTCATTGTCAGCGCGGAACCGTAAAAGTTTTACTGCGGATTGAATTCGATTTATGTTAACCATTCAGCGAGATTAAATGTGACACTGTAAATTCACGGAGCTACGCTCCGATTACTGACAGTCAGTCGGACTTTAATGTTTTTCCTATGATTCTCGGTGTTTCCGAGTTGAAAATTAAAACGTAAGATTTTCGTGAATGAGCCCAAAAAGCAAAAAGAAGAGATATGTTCGTCTGCACTTCCTCGTATAATTCGAGGAACAAAAGAATGTCATACTTTCCACTGAAAATAATTTGCAACCCGGCTTGACAGCCTATCATCCTAAAACCGCAATCCCGCTTATTGCACACCCGCGTGCCAGTAGGAAGGATGGGTCGGCGTACTCAGCTGTGGCCATGCCAGCCATTATCCACGTCCGGTCAACTGTTTCTAAACCCCGAAGGTAACGTCCTGTCCCGCGCGGTTGGTAGCGAGTATTATTCCACTCTTCATCTTTCATTAAAGATACGTTTATTAAAAGATATCTCTTTTTTTTTTCTCGACGCCAGTACGCCAGGTCCATCCATCAATCAGACGCAGCGAAACTTTCGATTCCACCTGTCGCAAGAACAAGAGAGTGTGGACGCAGTAAAAATTGCGGCTACCGCGGGATAAAAACTAGAAACTTGCCGAGCGATTTTATTCGCATCTGAAAATTGACTTTAACCCGGAAGAGCGACTCTATTGTTGACAGATCGACGAAACTAAATCGCAACGTACTTTCACGACGTTTCTTCGACAGGCTTTGCGGTTTCGAGCCTGCCCGATCGACGATAAATACGGCGAATTGGAGGATCAGACTTTCGAAAGTTGATTTTTGCTCATCGTTACGTCAATCCGGAAATGATCTCCATAATATTCCCAATTAAATCAGAAGGAAGTTTCGAGTGGCGCTTCGTCGAGCGAGCTTCTAGAAACTCGGTCGGTACCGCCATCGTCAGATTTTCGCTTTTGCCATGCTTTCTACTTCGCAGGATGATGCATTTTCGAACAATTTGCGACAATACGACGCGCTCTGGTTCGTTAACGGTCGCAAGCCAGGCAACGGAGAGCAGCATGGAAAAGCCGTGCGAGAGGCGGCTCTAGCCTTTCTCGAACGCTTTAATAACTTATTTACAAGACAGAGATCGTCCAGTACTTTCCACGCAATCCGGAAAGTGTACTTGAAATTTCCTACAGTCCAGGTCCTAATTGCTCGTAACGAATGCACTTTGGGTCGCGTTCAAACACGTTCATTATCAATTTCCCATGGGGGGGGATTTAGTCGACTTCGGACCCCAGTCGCTCAGAATGGCCGGTAGCAGACGGGAAAATTGGAAACGATAGCGGCGTGTGCAAATATCTCCCGCGTAACGGTAAACTCGACTACAATCTCATTTGTATAATAACGACGGCGGTCGCTATATATCGAAATAATATCGCGCTACCGCTACTCCGCGGCGGCGCGAACAAAAAGCTCCGCCACCGGTTCCACCCGACTCGCTTAAATCACTTTCGTATTTATCACACACACCGTGCCGTAAATATCGTTCGCTTCGTGCGCGGCATTGCGCACTCGAAACAGGCTAAGGATAGAACGGTGCGCGGTCAACGATCGGTTTCCGGTACGGGGAGCAGCAGTCCGGCCGCGCATATAATCATCATCTAATTATTAATCCCCTTACGGAGACACGTATGACGCCGCGCGATTTATCGTGACAATTAATAGCGCGCCGCGAGTTTTACGATAAACAGGAAGTACACCGGCGGGAGACAACGCCTGTCGTTCCTCAAATAAATTGCGCGACCGCGCCAAGTTCCCGGGTGATAGCTCTTGTCGGGGGGGCTTAAGGTTGACTCACACTCGCACGCGATAAGACGAAAGATGAAGCTAGCGTGCGATTAAAACTGCAGGACAAGCACGTATACTCGCTTTACACCGTGTCTTTGCAATATAATAAGTATTAGTAATAATTACACATTTACATATACACACGTGTATATATAATTATCAATATTTATAATGTTACATTACATATGCATAAATGAATATTGAATATTCAAAATCAATAATAACAAGATTTGTGTACAACAACATATTACATGTATATGTATATGTTAACAGTGAAGATATGATCTCTCTCTCTCTCTCTCTTTCTCTTTTTCTACTCTCCCTCTCTTCTGGCTCCGCTACATCTCTGGTACGCGATAATGGCGCACGCATACAGACACCTCTAAATTGCACGAATTGCTTTGAAATTGATTTAAGGTTCTTACGCTCTTCCGGTACAACGTCGAAATGTGACCAGATGCGTTTCGCCGTGCTCACTTGCGCCACGATTACTCAGATATATGAGAAATACTTTGCAGTTTAGCGCTTCTTGCGTGGCGCACAGCGATACGGCACGTGTCATGCGCTGCTTTTTGCGACAATCCGGTACGCTCGTCGCAGTTGGTCGCTTCCGCGTGCGAGTGCTATCTTGGAAAAATTCACTCGAGTCGACGGGGTTGAAACACGACGGATTAACCGAGCGTTTAGTTCGTTCACGCCGTGACGTAACTAAACGAATTAAACGAAATACCGTATATTTGCGGAGGGAGAAGAAAAGAATTTTGCAGTCTGACATATCGAAACTACATTCACGGATGACGGATTGTGAATTGACCTTTAGAATACCATCGGATCGCTCGGAAAAGTGCGGCGCGCGGGCATGAGAGATAGTGGACCGAAATAAAAGAAGAGCGACACACACGAGGACGAGAGGAGGGAAAAATGTTAGCCGAGGCGACCGTACTCGGAGCGTCACGCGAGCCCGTGATTGGAGCGTGGCGCATTAGTAACCTGTTTGTTGCTCGATAAAACAGCCATCGTCTTAAGATTTACTAGATTTATAGACCGGTCATAGAGCGATCCTGCGCGTTGCACTAAGCAGATCGGCCTGCTCCGACTGGCCGGTCTCCGTGCTCGAGATCATGTAGTTAGGATACCCGGGCACACACGGATGAACGGTGCACGCGGCTGTACGTACGCGAGAAGGCTACCTACACCGCCGATACACAAGTTCTACATTGATCTTGCGCGACCTACGAGAGATCGGCCCGATCATTGATTGCGAGCGCTCGGTTAATCGTGCGTAATGTTAAAGGCCTGCCTTTAGAATTAAGTAATAACCGCCTTTACCCGCTCGCCTCGCCGTTCGTCTGCGCCATCCTCGCTACTTTGATTTTCCGCAAACTCGTCTTTAAGTCACGGAACCGCCTATTTGATGCCCGCTCGCATCGTGCATCACGTACGATCGAGCGGTACGATTTTCACGTTCCGCGGAAACGGGCGTTTAGCAATGTTCTCCTCGCCGATTTTAGATATCCTTACTGCGAGCGGATGAGGGCTCCGCTCATCCTCTAGACTCACAAGCACAAAATCGTGAGGCGAATCGCAAGGATAAAAATTCGATCCTTCAGCCGGGAATCAAGTGCCATACAATTTGCGCGAAAAATGCGCAAATGCCGGACGATAAATCAGCATTCCTGGTACTTGGAGCGTCATCGCGCTCTTAGTGGAAGTTGCCAACTTAGATATTCGCCAAGTGCTTTTTCCATTTCTCGATCGAAACGTCGATAAATCGCCGCACGTACTCGTACGCCAGCAAGTAACTATGGGAATAACTGGGGAATCTCTTCTCGCGGAGGGCCGTAGGACGCATTGAAATTCCGCTCCCCGAGCCAAAGAACGGACCGACCGGGAGCTTCTTTCAGATGAGATGATGACCGGCCGAAGGCGAGGGGGTAGGTTGGAAAGGGGCAGGACGGGAAAAAGCCTAAGAGGCTCGAATGGTATTCCGGATCAATTAACCGAACGGCGCGGAGGTTAACGCGGATATGAAAAGGGACGACGGCGTTACTAAGCCGGGTGAACGAGGCCTCCGGTATGCGTGTACAACGCAAATGGTAGGCCTCGCGGAGAGAACGCTCGTAAGCCGCATGAGACGTCGGGTAATTCTATCGAGAGTGGTTTATCGTGCGAACGCACGAAGGAGGAAATAGATTGTCACTTGCGATGAACGTAAAGAGCCCGGAAATGACCTCCGGCTCTTTTCGCTTTTTCCAATTAGTCGATGCGCTCTCCCCTTTTCGCCTTAATATGTGTGGAAAATAAAGTTTCATTTTTCCGTATCGTTGCTTTTACAAGTGGCACATGTGGAGCGGCAGAGAAGTAGAGGATTTGAGAATGTGCGAATCCTTGGAATGTGTGTCGCAAGTTGTGGCTGGTAGTCCTCGGTGAACGCGCGGTCAGCGCGCGGCACACGTCAAACGTCTGTAGCACCACCGGGGAGCCGTTTATCATGTGAACACAAACGAGATTGTCACCTGTACACGCGTGAGCACGCGCCCCCGTGCTCCCCACGTTCCATTCGTACACCAGGTGTCTGCCTTTACTCGATTGAATCTCGATCTTTATCCAGTCGCCCAGAGAGCAAAGGAACACTCGTTTGAAATTCATGGTGGTGGTACACTCCAAATATGTCTCGATAAAATTCTGGGCACGATCGGCTCGCGATCGAAGTATGTTTATAGCGCCTACAAAGAATAACAGCTTCGTACTTTGAAGATATTGTTCATTTGTATGAGATTTGTATTTTTTTACCCTTTCTCTCTCCATTCAGAAATATTCAACGTTTTACGCAAAAGAGAATTTTAATTTAAATATCAGCGACATGCGCACACACCCGGTATATACGTAACGCAACGTTCACACACGGATATATTTGCTAAGCGGACGCATTCTCAGTTATATGCGCCTGCTATTTGCCACCTAAGTCCACCTATCACCTGTATCGGGTAAGACACTGCCGCTATTGTTCGCAATACGCAGATCTATTCACCGCGAAATATCGTAATCTGTACTTTCGCGATGCATTCGAGTGATACTAATACAAAACCATACATAACACTCGTCGAAAATTTAAGAAACTGAGTATGTTTCGTAAATAAGAAAATAATTAAAATTAATTAATAATTTTATACGGCGTGAGGATTAAACTATACAATCGACCGACCATATCGTTTTTACGTTTTCTCCTGCCCTGACTCATCTTTAATAATTATCGCAAGAGCGTTAATACGCAAAAGTAATTAAATGGAAATCGAGATGCAAGTAAATTTGCAGAATCCTCGCATGCAATGTATCGGCGCTAATCGAGACGGTGCAACGTAATACCGCTCAAAAACGGCCATGAGCTCGAACATTCTGATATATATACGGCATCCCGCGAGCACGGAAGCCGGGGATTACAAGCGGTCGTCTCTATCGGGTCAACTTATCATAGACTTTTGTGAATCGAGGCGGTTATGCAAATAGAGCCGCCTATCTCTGTTCCTCTCCTTCCCCTTCTCTTTCCTCTCTTTCGCTTCACATTGTTTTTATAGTAAATGCATTCGTGGTATGGTCGGGGTCTTACCGTAAGACCCTTCTGGCGAACGCCTTTGCCAGCGGGTGTCACTTTAACGTTTACTTGCGTAACATTGCTAAAGCCGCGATTCGAACTAGCTTCAACGTTCGATCTAGACATCTCGCAAGTATGTTGAAAACATAGGGCTTATGTATCTAGAGATGCTTTGCTTCAGGAATAAGGAAATACAGAAAATCCACAATGTATTCCAAAATATCGCTTTGTCCCCCTGAAGCAAGGCATCTACAGATATAAGTATAAACTCTATCGTTAAAAATCTTCAAATATTATGCATTATACACTGATATGTGTTCAGAAATTTTATTGTATACGGTAAACATTAATTATATACGGTTAATCATTCATTGTTTTCAAACCTTATGCTTCGCATCTTTTTAAAATTCTAAAAATTAGCTATTAATGTTTAAAATATTTTCAATGTATTCATTGTCGATAAAAAATACATTTTTTCCAATGTCCCCTTTTAAGATTTGTACTGATAAATCTGGTAAGATATTAAAAGATAAAATATGCAAATTCCCTGATCAGTTCCTTAGAAAATGACGAAATTGGCATAAATACATATAAGGTATATTTCGCAAGAATACGGCGAGTCGAACGATCACGGCAGTCTCGGGCGCTCGGTAACTATCTGCCTATGAAGCCAATCAGCACAATTTGCAAGCGGGGAACTTCTTAAAACGTCGGTGCATCGGTACACGCTGCTCGGGGGCACATGGACACGGAACTCTCCGGCTGCCGTAATCCCGCTTCTGGGCTCTCGCGGGGAAATCATCCGCATTATCCGCCGGCGCACGGCGAGATTATGATAATTCCTAATGCCGGGGTCCGGGGAGTGGACGCGGATTCCTTGCGTCGTGCGGAACGACCGATATATCAATGTTGCCGCGCGCAGCAACGGATGAGCGTTAGTGATAAACCAGCGGCGGGACTCGCGGCGGCCGACGATAATCGGAAATTGGGCGTACCAACGTTCCGCCTCCATTACGAAAGACTGTCGAGCAGAGCGCGGCGGCCAACACCTCGCGAGGAATCCTCGTTTTCTGCCATGTCAGGGACAGTTTACGAAGGCGTAAATTGTCGCCGTTAATGAATCTTTACGACGGGATATTGTAAACGACCGTGAGTCCAATATCTGCGGTTTGAAATTGGCACAAACAACGCCATTCCGCTGATCGACAAGCAGAGATACAGATACGCCTCACGCCTCGGTGTATCCCTAATTACGTTTACGACGACGACGACGACGATGACGACGACGACGACGATGACGATAACGATGAAGATTTACAGTTTTTCATACGTTCGTCGGATTGAACCGCGTCGGAGGAGATTCATACGAGGTGGTGGCTCGTTCGCTCCAGAAACAAGTAGCGACATTTATATGCACGTTACATCCTCAATTATAGTTATTAGCTTGCTGCTAATGGCCTATAAAAATTTTATGCGATACTATGCCGCGCTCAACCTCGATGGTCTGGTCGTTGGAACGGAATGGGCAGCTTCAAATATGACCTATTCCGTTACATCGGAGCGAAGTTTGCATGCAAACATTCTCTCCGTTCCGGCGTTAAATCAAACCATTAACTCAGCAAAAGCGGCAATAGTTAATTAACCGAGAATACACTGATATCATTACGCACGATTCCGATTCTATGTTTATACGGACGGATGCAATTTACGCGCGTACGTAACTTTTCCGATTCGCAATGTAACATGCCTCTCCACGACAATTACGCAAGTCCGCGATAGGCAGAAGCCGCATTATCGTGGAAAATTCTTATTACAAGCAGACGTAAATTACGAACAAGGGGTGCGACGAGTGTCAATGTATTCATTGCTCGGGAAACGAACACGAGTCGATGAACGAAGCGCTCGGATGTTCACGCGGCTGTTCTATCTCGGTCAACTGTATTGTAGGCGGAAGAATTACAAACGGAGAAAAGGCACGAATTGTTTTTTATCGGTACTGCCAACGGCACACGTAATGTTTCTTCGGCTCGAATCGCGAACCCGTTTCTCCGCCCTGACTCTGCATCAGAAGCGGTGTGAGAAAGGAAGAAAGAGAAAGAAGGAAAGAGAGAGAAAGAGAAAGAAAGAGAAATACAAAGTATCAGAACGGCGATAGATAGAAAGGGAGAGAAAAGAAATCAGCGAGGGAAGAGAAAGGGAAAGAAGCCGAGATACGATCTCTAATTGTTCGCGATCGGCCGCAAAACTCGGCCGTCGAAACGACTCGCGCGCATTGCAAACCGCGCACAGCGACCGCAACTGTGACTTGCGAACGCACAAATATTTCCAAGTAATGGTAGCACCGATTGTTAAGATTCTAGTCCAGATCTTTCAATGTTATTTAAAATTGGAATCTCGATACTTTTTTTTGTGTAAAAGTTTTACTTCAAGGTGACCAAATATAATAATAGATAAAACGTTCAGTTCGTCAGGAATTTCTTATACGTCTCAAATGCGCCCACAAATACGCAAGAAGCGAGAGGTCAGAATCGAGTTGCTGAGAGAACGACTCGGTAAAGCGATGACGTACCGGGACCGTGTTGGGAATTGCGCAACTGATCGCTACGCGAGAACTTGAGATATATCGGCACGTATATCGCGCGACTCTGTCGAGGATCGCAGTCGCCGCGAATTGCGAGCACGCACGGCAAGTCGCACGGTGCAAATCGGCTGCCACGATCGGCCAAGCCTCCTAATAATGATGAAATTCTCTCCGAAACCTTTAATAAGCCAGAACTTTTTTTATATAAGGCTTTGATAACTTTTTCAATCTAGCAAATATGTCACTGCAAAAAATATTCTAAGATAATCGCACGAAATTCTTATGATATGTTGATGTGTACCGAGAAATCGGAGACTAATTTCGATAAAATTATACCTGATATAAATCAAATGTTAACAAACACAAATATTATAGTTTCACGTATGAATGTACGCGACGAGAAAAGATCCGTGACGCCGGAATCTTTCATTTCCGGGCATCAGATTTTCGTTCAGGGGATGCATACGTTCAAATCAATGCAACCGAATCAGGTGCGAAATGTATCGTAATTGGATTTCACCGGAAATTACGGAGAGCGACCCAGTTTTGCGGTGCGCCGCGGAAGGCACTGTGACTGCGGGCAAGGAAGAAAGAAAGAAACGCAAGCGTAGAAACTGCGTGGGCAATGTATATCGGTCTTTATCGCGTCGCCCCATCGCCTCGGGTGGACAGACGGCTTAGAGGTACCCGCCGCAGATCGTGATTGGCTACCGGCTAAGGAAAAGCATGGTGCTTAATGTGGAACTTTCTCCGTGTCGCGCTAGGCGTTTGCGCGCCTGTCGCGTTGCATTGCGCTGCATTGCATTACATCGCGCTGAAACTCGGCCGAGTCCTTTCTGATCGTCCTCGCTGCGACCTCGTCACGTAGGCGTGTATCACCACCTGCCACTCAATAACGAACGTCTGTGGTTTTTACGTAGCATTTTTTTACCTTTATATATCTTTTTTCGTTTTTCGATCCCTGACACAAACGCACATTTATTCCTTCTTTATAAGATGATTTATAAAAAAAAATACATTAAAAAATATAAGTGCAAAGATTAAGGCTTATATTATTAATTATTATTATTAAGATAAAGGCTTGTAACACCATCAAATAGTCGATAATTGCACAATGACCGGTTTCGCATCGCGCTGCCACATCCGGACTGACCCGGAAGGAAAATTTTGGCTAACGGCGGCGCCTCGACGGCCGCGAAACAGTGGTTTCGTATCTTTCTGACAATACTCGTTTCATATTCGTTGAACTATGTAATGCAAAGAACGGAGATTAATAATTTGCAGTTTCCCACCCCACTATTATCGGGGCACGAGGCAGGCGGATCGCGAACATCGTGTACCGGCATGGAGAAGGAGTGAGAGAGACGACAGCGACGGCGAGCGAGCGAGCGCGTTGTGCTCAGCAGCCGCGGCTGCTGCAGGGTCGGCCGGTCACGATGGCTCGGGTAATGATAGCCTGCCCTCGCCTCATAATCAGTCCCCCATCTTAATTTATGTTTGCCCCTGCCCATCCGTCCGCTCGTCCTATACGACTCGTCTTCTCTTCGATGTAGGTACCTGCTGCTCTTGCCGGCGCTGACTCTTTACTCCCGCTAATTTACCGTAATTCGACTGCGAGACAAGCCACGTACTTTTGATTCCGCCGTTGATTTGTTACGAGCACGTCGAGCCGACCTGCGTCTGACCCTGCTCCGCCGCTTGTTCCCGCTTCCGGTGATGTTGAAGCCCGCGCAGCGGCTGCACCACCGTGATTTATCTACGGTACGCTGTAGCCTCTGTTAACGATATTTATTCGACAGTCTTAATTGTCGAGGAAAAAAAATGTTACGTATATGCAGCGTAGTTTTTTATTCCCGTAATCGATCCAAGTCGAGTTAATGTGATACAATACTAACACTCGCGTGAAATGTCGTAGAGCGAGCTCGCGCGTTCGCAAAACGTCACTGGCGTCCATTCTCGGTGATTGGGTGCGACAATCTGAAAGCGGACGAAACGGTCCGTCGGCAGAGGCAACGCGACAGTCGAGCACCTTCGCGGCCGCGCGATCGAACGGTTGGATGATCAAAAACCAGTTCGTAATCAGTTCAAGCGGAAAACCACTGCGCGACGGCGGTGGCGGCGACGACGACGGGCACGTGGTGCACGCACGTGCGCTCCCATGTGTAAACAGACGCAACGACTCTGTCGTCGCTCCATTGGCAGTTACGGCGACCGATCTCGATCGGCGTCGATGCACTCGAACCGGCGAACCGTACCGTGTACGTGTATATGCACGTACGTATCCTTTGGTTGGGATATAATTGCGAGGTATCGGGCTCTCTCTCTCTCGACTCGGAGGTCTAGGTCTAGGAATCCATTGCCGCGCCGCGCGGCACAGGCACTCGGGGCTGATATAGTCTAGTGCTCGCGAGGGTGCAACGTGTGGCCTCGTTACGTTAATGGCGTCATGCTCTGGCGCCCCACAGACTACTCTCTGCTGACCAGCCGGCTCTGAACCGGCAATGCCGTCTACGAACGACTCGGAGAACCCGCCTGCCTCCGGGGGGACCGCCATGAAGATGTTGCGGCGTGTGCCAAATGCGTGCCTGCTCTCGCGATTGAGACTGATTAGAGGAATTACACGATAATTGCGTAAAGAAGCAACAAAGAATTACCGGTCGACGTTTACGTGTATTGCTAAGAATAATCGATGAAAAATGATATGATATATCGATATATTTTTTCCAAACGCCATGATGATGTTAGCACGATATAAATGTTATAATTATAAATCGTTGCGGAAGGACTGGAAATAGAATTGTGTCACTAACCGCATTTCTTCTTCGCTTTAAATCGATAATGGGGCGTTTGTCTTTAAGGACGAGAGTACGTGATTAGTAATCAGGCTTCCAGACGAACCTGTTCGACTTCCGTCATTGGCGCTAGCCGACCGGTAATTCTTCAGCTTATTAATAATAATAGGCCGGTCAGAGAGAGAGAGAAAGAGAGAGAGAGAGAGAGAGAGATTCGCAGAAGAGAGGACTGCATACGTCCGTGTGAACGATGCACTTGATGTGCACCCGGCACTTGTGTAATTATCATGGCGAATAATTACGCAGCTGCCCGGTACGCATTGCGTTGAACAAGGCTCGTGACATCTTCGCTTTAGCGCATCACGTGAAAATTATTCACTGTTATGTTCGGCATCGAAGCTTATTTTGTTTCTGAAGCTCGCGCAATATACAATTCTCAATTTTATTTAAAAATAGTTATTAATCGCGCATCATGTCCAGGAAGTTAGGGACTTACAATGTCGAATAAGGAAGTTGTCGAACTTACGTGGATTATTTCTAGAGGCCGCAGAAACCATTAGCATTCACAAGCATCCCGATAATTATTAATCTCCCCGCCGTGAGCGAATGTATCTCCAGGAACACGGGACGCCGACATCTCGCCTCGTAGAGTCCTCGTGGCGATCGTTTTATCTTCTTGCGCCCGATAATGATCGAGGTGCCAGGCGGGCGGGTGCGAGTGGAATCTTTCGCGTCTAGTGGAATCCTTTTTGCTCGCTTGTTAAAAACAGCACGCAACACGCAATCCGTAAAAGGCCCACGAACACGACTACCGAACAACCTGTTACGCATGATCAAATCTCCACCCACTATAGTTCAGTTACGCACGTGCGTTTGCATATCGGCGAATATCCGCCCGCAGAAAACGTTCTTGGACATAATTGTCTCTCCTTTCTTTTTTTTTTTTTTTGCGGAAAGCAGATGTATCTGCGCGATCTTTCCAGTTTTTATTTTTTCACATTATTATGTTTCGTACGTATTACTTAACAAAAAATTCTATACTGTCAATGGTACATAGATATATAAAAATTGTACCCTAATTTTTATTGGCTAATTAAATTTCACCTTTTCCGACATAAAATTTAAATGCTCCAGTCGACAAAAAATTGAAAGTAACTCGTTGGTAAAGATAATTCGGTTCTAACGTATCCTAAAGAAAACTTAAACCGGCAACAATAATGGGACCTGATGCACCAGTAAATACGGCGTGAAACCGTTAAAATACAACACGTATTTTCAATAGTGAGCGCGCATTCAGG
This sequence comes from Tetramorium parvispinum, assembly GCA_011638315.1. NCBI lineage: Eukaryota > Metazoa > Arthropoda > Insecta > Hymenoptera > Formicidae > Tetramorium > Tetramorium parvispinum. The sequence goes on along the minus strand of VBVR01000861.1, from coordinate 2,143 downwards.
TTCGCTCACCGGTTGATCTCGCAACTGCACTTCCTCCGACTGTTTGCGCAAGTATCCGCGTACTACTCGGTACTCAAGCATTACGAGCCGGCGTTTGCATTGGCAGAGAAGCAGGTACCGGTCGTGGCTGTGTGTGCACGCGTCCATAGGCACGCAGACATATAGCCGCAGCGCTATGTATATAAGGTAGGTTAAACGAAGGCTACTCACTCGGAAGGACCCGGGGGGTTCGAATTAAGTGGGGCCTTACACCTCGAGAAATGAATATCCCGCCGGTAAGCAATCTCATAGACGATACGGAACCACGGCAGCAATAATTATTCCCGTGGAAAGCTCGCGCGAATAAAATTATCGCGTGAAAAGCATCCGTTGCTCACAATTATATAGCTTTTTTGATAACTTTCTCTCTCTCGTTCTTTTTTTCTCGTAGTGGATTTATATGGCATTACTTACAATGGAAAATCTCGTTATGATATCTAACAAAGATCTTATGTATCAGCAATGTGTTTCTAAAATTAAAAACTACAATTGCACTTACATATAATTTCTTTTCCCTTGAAAATTTATGATAGCTCACATATCTATTTCTACCATCTAGAGCCACTCCTTCGCGTATGTCGCTTTTCAAACGGACGCGTCGCGAAAGGTTACAATCATCGAAACGCAAGAGAGAATTTGGTCTCGACGACCGGCATGCACCTACGATGATACCGTTGCGCAGAGCAGCCACACCCTTGTCTGTGTACAAGGAAATATACGTGCATCGATATACACACAACTCTGTACATACACCTGGAGTTGTACCGATTCTATCTCCAGCGTCCTGACGCGGAGGTACGGTCGTAGAGGAGAGGAGGAAGTCGTGAAGCAGAATCCTCGGCGAGAGCCACCTCCGCATAATCTCACAGATCCATTTGAAATCGAGACCTCAAAATTTTTTTTTTCCGCGCAAAGAAATCGATTTGTCGCAATCGAGATATTTCATACTTTTAACAGATATCGAGGAAGTTATCTCGCAGCTCATAAAAGTAACGCGTAAAATATTACGTCAAGTGACACGAGAGCAGATATATGGATGTAGATATTCCATGATCGGTACTGGTAAGTACAAATTCCAATTGAGCAACGCTCGTCTTGTCGACACACACGCATACACATTCTTCGGTACTTGCACGCTCTCGATATTGAAATATCGAGACACACGATAGCTTGGTCAGAAATTATGCGAGCGCCAACTAAAGTTCGCGCGAATGGCAGAAAAGCCTCTCGACTTTTTTCCTCACCGGGACGGACGTATGGTCTGTGTGTGCATTGCGTATTATATGTATGTAACACGCCTCGCCTCTTCTCTCCCCGCACGCTTTCCCCGCGGTCGTCATTAAACCAACTGCTCGAGACAACTGGCGCTGATTATTTAGCAATACAAATCATTCCGCCGAGTGCGAGTGCGTATCGTTCCTCTCTCTCTCTCTCCCTCCCTGTCTTTCTCGTTCTGTCGAACGAGTTCTCGCGTGCGCGGGCGTGGTACTGCACGTACTACTTATGCGAAAGGCGAATAAAACACACACACATACACATACAGAGAGTGCATACGCGGCTCTCTCGTGCGGCATGTGCATCAGATACCAGTCGGTAGAAACAGTTTTGTTGATTAGCAAGCTCGTTTGAACCGGCCGTATTACTTTGTCGCATCGCCAAGGAATGTTCTCACCGGTAAGCTATAAGTATCCCACGTCGTAAAACGTTGACGTATCGTGCGAATACGCCAGATGTTTTCAGAGATAACTAATAGAATGTACGGATGAATTCTGAGTGAATTTTAATCTGCACTAATTTCTTTCGTTACTTATTGATCCGTACACTTACCCGAGCAAGTTTTCTCCACTTTTCCATTTAATTGAATTCCTCGAAAATATTTCGAAAAATTGAAATCCGTTCGCGATAAAATAAACGAACAAGCGAGAATCGTACACGGAGAAAAATGTTTTGCATTATGAACCAAAAGTTTTTGTTGATATATACCCAAGAAAATTATTTAGTTGCGTAAACAAATATGTTATTTGTTTATATCTTGTTAAATCGTTTTGGTTTAGAGCACAAAACAGAACTGTTTAGAGAGCAAAACTGTTTTGTTCTCTAAATC
>VBVR01000860.1:0-34571 GCA_011638315.1 Tetramorium parvispinum | reverse complement strand
AAATGCAGTATTTGATGTTCGATAAATTAAAAAAATGACTTAAAGATAGGTGGTCGATATATCGACCACCATGCCGCAAAGGGTTAAATGTATATACTTTTTCCATTTATTAAAAGTTTTCTCGATGAGAGTAAAGTGTGTAAATGTTCATACGTTTGCAAGAAATTTCAACGTTATTAGAGATACCGATACCAATCGCACAGGGACTTTTTCATCATATCCCATAGTTGCGACATAATACTGCATCATTAAATGAAGAAATAACAATGCGGAATTCCTGCAGCAAAGCACTACTAGTAAAGCTAATTAGTGTTGTTGCGACGAGTTCGGCGGCGAGTTGCTGCTAGACACGACATTTCAGTGGATTACATGGTATGCAAAGCAATAACATTGAACTTTATGAACTCCGGTAATTCTAAATTATAGGTCTTTCTCTCAAATGGTTATACCGGGATTCCGTTTGCCTAGTCCAGTCTCTAAACGGTATCTTTCTAACTTGATATAGGCCACGATGCTTTTTATCGATACTTTTTTTTTAATTGATCAATTTTGTTCTCTACAAAATTGAAATATATGTTACATAATTTATTACATGGATTTCATTCGAAATTATATTCGTTTTATCGTACGAGAATATCATCATTAGCGTGATCATATCTAGAATAATTTCACAAACTTGATTGGCGTATAATTAAATATTGTACATGTATACATATGCACATATATAGGAAAATTCACATTTAATTTCAATGCAAAGAGTGAGTTAATTTAAATCAATCGGTAATTTTCGGTCCAATCTATTATCGGGTGTAAATAACCGTGCAAAAATAATTCGGTAATCGCATTAGATGCGTATAAACAATGCGCGGCGAGAAAATCTCATTAAAGTGTTTCAGTTAGCGCTCAATTGTCGCGCAGTTACATTCGCTACCCCCGCGTCGAAAGAATTCAACAATTCCGCTCTTCTCAGAGATATTTTAAAGAGGTCTGCAGAACAATTTACTGCACGCATTGCGTCCTACGGTTATTCCTGCTCTTCTTTTTCTTTTATCTCTCTCTTTCTCTCTCCTTCTCTGTTGCTCTTTCCGCTCGTCGCAACAGGGAATGAAAGAACCGCTGGAAGTAAAACTAAAACGCCGTATTAAATGCGGAAGTACCGGCAACCTACAAAATGCGGAGCGCGATGATACGTTTATGACGAGAAGAAAAATTGTCACGACCGCGAGCGTTTCCCTAACAATTAAGTTAGCGTCTTTGTGACGCCGGTCGAGCGAGTGACACTGCTCGCCTCCCCTCGTTTCTCAGGTTATTCTCAATATCCGAGCTTTCAGCTGAATCCCTTTTGTCGCATCTACGTACGTGTGATATTTCCCGCGCGTCAAAAATTCCTCGCTTTCGCGACGACATTCTAGCGCGATGATCCTCGGGCGCATCTTCCTTCGGATCATTACGTCGCCGCGAAGCATGTTAAAAGTGGATAACGGCGCCGGGAAGAGTCGGGTGATAACGACGCGCAAACCTGTACGTTACAATCTGGCAGATCGAATATTAGATCGTTGAATGAAACGATAACATGGATTTTCAATATTTGAATTTCGAGGAGAGTGCTTTCGGGAAATAATGGTCTCTGAATAATGGATTATTGTAATCGCAGTAAAGAAACACGAACCGTTCTTATTGTAATACTTCACTCATCGGAAAGTTCTCTTGTTCTATATAACCGCCAAATAGTCCTAATTATTTTAACGATGATAATATTTTATGAGTTTAAATTGATATATTATTCGGTGAAAATAGGTTATAATATTAATTTGAAAAATATTGGTTTTGATTGAATGTGATCAAATTGTATCAACGTAAAATCAAAGATATTATAAAATAATGTCATATTAATTAAACTTTTGATAGTCTCAGATTTTTCGAAAAATGAAGTTACAGAATTAGAGTTCCATTAAGATTGGTAACATAATAATTGTTATTTCAGTAATATCTTATTAATTTTTCACAACTATTTGTCTGTAACTAATTAATATAAAACATTTTCCATGCAGCAGCACGTGATATAGTATTAATTAAAATTCAACAGTATGTTTACTTTTTCAACGTTATGCGTACAAATGCAACTATATTTCGTCGTGCTTTTAATTTTCAGTTATTCCATACAGCGTATCCTCTATTTCCAGATTGAACTCTTTGTTATCTGGAATTTTTGTTCGCACCTCTTTTGATGATTTAAACAAATTTCCATCTGCCTTGCGAGTTTATTCAAAGTAATGGAAGGAAACGAATGTCTGTTGCATTATTTTTTTTCCAAAGATAATACCTAATTTCAAAATGTGTTTGCACAAGCTACATGTTATATCTCCTAATATGTTACGTGAATATATTCGAATCGTATCTCTGCGTTAATAATTTAATTTGCAATTTTTTGTTGCACACGACACGGTATTTAATTCTTTGATATTTGGATCACTGAAACGATTTCGTACTTCTTAATGCGAGGAAAAAGTTATTATATCATTAACGAGTTCCTTGCATCTCGTACCGGGACAGAAGGAACGAAGTTGCAAAAAAAGGTAAAGATAAAATAAAATAATGCCTTTCTTAATGGCGCTTAAGTAAAATGCCAGGTGGACGTTCCGTTAGTGGAGAGGCGAGTCGTGAATGTATTGTCGAAACGAATTGTCCCGCATCCCTTTTCTCTCCTCTACTCTCTCTCATTCTACATTTCTCTTCTTGTCTGAAGATACTTCAGAGATATTTGCTCCCGAGAGGAGAGTCGTAAATTTCGCTGCTTAGCAAGCATGCAAATATCGATCGCGTACCCGATATTCGTCACTTAAAAATTCATTTCAGGTCGCGAATATACATATGGATACGGATTTCCATGCTGCTCGTACAAAATTTCTTATTTAATTAAAGAAACAGTTATTTTTCATATATTTTAAAGTTTCCCTTTAACGCTAATGTTTAGCGAAACGAATTTAACTATATTGATCGGTCAGTAAATTATAGCTAAAGAAGTTTGATTTGACATTTGAAACTGTTTTTGTTGAAAAAATTATATGTGTACAGATATGTATCAATCCGTTTTGATATACGCATATTTGAAGGTCGTTACTTTTATAGTTGTACAAGTTAGAGTAATAGCTTTAATAATTAATTAATAATAGTGGTTGCTATTAAAAGCATATATATTTCGCTTTCTATAAAGAAATATAATCTTTTGTAGAAATGTGACTTGATCTGTTTTGCATAACGTACGTGCTATATCGAATTTTACGCGAATAACACATCCTTTCGGAATCACAAGCAGAACAGATGACACCATTAAAATAACATTTTCATATATTTCGTATATTCTACAAAATTCACCTACTGTCCTGCATTCGAAATGCGTCGCGGCGCTAAAAGGCTAAACCTTGGCCTGCCTAACGGGAGAAATCTGAATGCGAGCTTGAGATAGGTCGTCGAATCACCTTCTCGAGACGGAGGTTTGATATCGCATAATTATTGCACGGTTTCCGCTAACGAAACCGCAGCCGGTTCCTTTGAAGGCTCAAGTAATCAAAGTCTTGAGTACGGCTTGCCTAATAACGTAGTGAAAAGACACGAAGTCCGCGATGCTTCATTAAAGCGCCTCAACATTCGGAGCTTAATTAGCGTGCCATCCTCGCATCAGTAGGCGGCACGCGCCAATGAAAGCACGAGATGCGTATCTTTGCAACAAGCGAGCGAATTACTCTTAATCCCAAGTTTGAAGATATATCGCAAGATTAATAAAACTGATATTTCCGAATCAATATTAGAAACGTTCGCATTTTCTAAACCCTTTTGAAAGTAGTTGAAAATTTCTCACACACACACACACACACTGAAAAAAAATTCTAATTAAAAACGGACAAATCAGAAAATTTTGTAGGCGTGATCAAATATTCTGATTATTATAATAAAAATTCTGGTTATTTTAATAGAACTCAATACTTTATAACTTATAATAACCAGAATTTTTATTATAACAACCAGAATATTTGATCACGCCTATAAGATTTTTCTGATTTGTCCGTTTTTAACCATAATTATTTTTCAGTGCGTTCTTTGAATTATTATAGATACATAATTTTCTCAAAATTGCATTAACGTGGTTTCTTAGTAGAATCGCGACCGAGAGGACAACGATTAAACTCTTGGCGACGATTGCCAAAGCGATTCGCAAGGGCGCGGCGTTATCTTATCCAACGAGCGAGAAAGCGAGCGACCGATACGGAGCCGCCACAGAATCGGTACGGAGAGAAATTTCGAGGAAGGTCTGCTGTGTGGTAGATAGAGTAGTAGTACGGTGGTGCGAGAGTAAAATTTTATCGACCTATGCGCACGGAACGAAGGCAGAGGGATCGAAGGGAAACCACCAACGTGGCCACTCGCGCGACCCGCAGGCGGCGGGCGGAAGGGGCGGCTTACGCGATTGAAAGCTCGCCGTGAAACGACTGGGGAAGTCTTGATATTATGCATTATGTATGGGCCTATGTAACGGCACCTGCAGCCCGACACGCGAGCCCGCCCCGTCGTTCGTCGTGTACGACCCGATCGGCAATTCCACAACACGAACGTGAACTTGCGACCCCGTCGAACCGCCGGTCGCGCGGGCTGATCCCCGCGAAAGCTCCCTGTAGTGGCAACTTCGACCTCTATATTTTACACACCGACCCCGCAATGTCCGCCTGCGGGATGTAGAGTCGATATTTCCCCGTGGTGTGTCGTCGCGTAACTTTTCTTATTGTTATTCGTCACACCGACACGCGCGACGACACCGATGCGTGCGCGTTGGGTTATATCGATACACGGGTGTATCCGGTGCCTCATTATGCGATAAGAGAAAAGCCAACTTCCTATGCGAATCACGTTGAAGCACGAATTAAAAAAAAAGATGTAATGTTCTGAATTTAAATGAACAATACAGATACGCCGTATAAAAAGTAGAACGTTCGCAGCGTTCGCAGGACATGATTTCTTCCACCTCCGAATTCGTGGCTCGATGTTTATTCGGAAATTATTCGAAACAACGTCGTAGCTTTTCTCTCGCATAATGGAATCCCATTTACGAACGCGTATATCCTGTTGCAATTTGTATTTACCCCCCCGGTGGAAAATGGCAGGTAAAAATACGATTACCAAAACAGCGGATTACAGTTTACGACGGTTTTAACGCACATGATATTGTTAATATTCATTCGACGACGCAAGAGAGCCAAAAAAGCCGCGGCTAAGAATAATGCGAGATAATCGAAGCGCGCCGTACGTTATCATACGAATCGATTGTATCGCAGATCCGTAACGTCGTTAGGTAGATTATTTACTGGTTGCCAGCGAAGGGTCGGGAAATATGGTCGACAGGTCGGTGGTCGAACGACTAATAGATAATTTATCCGTAAAGTTCTGACGCGCTTAATACGCGAGCGGCGGATGCTACTCGCATATGTGCTACTTAATCGAACCGCTCGTTCGCCAGAAACGAAGTTTAGAATATGAAGTTCCTCAGGAATATAAATATTCCAATCCGAGAGAGAGAAGATGAAAGGATCAAAAAGCATTGAATTATGGTTACTGGAAAACCGTTTAAATATCCTCCGGGGATTATCCATCCCGCGATTAAATATCCTATTTTTAAGTTCAGGAATAATGCGACTAAAAATGAAACTTCTTATATAGTGCAAAGAAAGTAAAAATGCCACATTCGATAATTAAACGTATATTTGAGACAATCGAGAGTCTATATCTGTAAGCGATCAACACTTACAACTACATTAGAAACGGTACCGTTGTTTGATGAGAAAGAGAGGGAGAAAACATGTAGTATCATTTATTCTGGACAGATAAAATTGAAGGCTTTAAAGAGGGGGACGATGGGGGGGGGCTATCTATTGAAATTTAATTGTTTGATGGATTCGATGTAATAAGCGATTTTCAATTTGGAAAGTTGGAGAAAGCAGAAGAGAGAGGCGTATTTTAAAACTCAGCCGCGCACTCTCGACGAAGTCATTTATAAAGATACCTCTCCGCGTGTGTACCTACTCTGACACGGCTTTTCCTCCGGGAGAGAGAGGGCCGAGTGTAAAGTCCGCCATTATGCGGCAAGGCGTCCCTTTTTTTTTTTCTTTGTCGTTTTCGAGCCGCGAATAGTTAATCCGCCTTTACCGCTTGTTTTCATGCAAAATCATCCTTTTATACCCCGCCACGCTTGTTTAGCTGCAATTTCCTGCCCTCTGCCCTCTTCTCCCCCGCGCCCCCGGTTCTGCCCCAGGTGTATTTTAATAACGCGGACGTGCTCTCCCTCTCTCACGGACAGACCCCGCGAAATCTGTTTGTCAATTTCACGGCAACCACGCGTAAATCAACATCCATTAACGCCCGCTCTGCCTGGCCGCCCCCGGCACACTTTTTCCCCTATCACTTTTGCAAGATTTCAGAATTCGCTCTTCTTTCGCCTCCTCTTCCTCCTCGCCGCTCGCACCTCACGTACAGGTATTTGACAGAGACGAGGCGGCGGGAAGGAAGGGAGATGATCCTCATTTCTCTAAGGTAACCCCGGGATGCGGGCAAGCAGGTTAATTACCATCCAGATTGACTCGAGACAACTGTAATTAAGACGAACCTCGGGCTTTGAGGTCTTAGTAGCCTAAGAGAGGGAGAGAGCGAGAGAATGACGTATAGATAGACAAATGAGGATGAGGATGATGGAGAAGAGGCGTGTTGCTGATAGGAGATGACGTGCAAGAAGGGGGAGGGGACGAGCAACCGCAAAGAGAGACAGGCTAACCATACAGAGAGATCCGTGACTTATTTGCATATAATGGCTTGAATTGAACTCGTTAACGAGATAAGCCAGTCATCGTGCCGAAGAATGGAAATTAATTTGGACAATCTCTATTTCTAGCGACGCCAAAAACGGCGATCGCAATCTATCGCGAAATCACGTAGTACCGAATCGACGAAGCGAATGAAAATCTGATTTAAGATCTCATTACTCCAATCGCTCTATCTATATGTACATATATCTTTTGGCATTCAAATGTCAGTTAGTAATTTTACATGGTAATTAATTTTAATGGGAAACGTGCAAGTTGAAATATCTCGCTTCTATATAAAAAGTTTGCGATTTAGCGAAATATATAAAAATGTAAAACATAAAATTATGTTATGAAATTTATCTTCTCGTTTAAAAGATCCATAAAATCTGTCGAGTGACTTTTTTCACGTTCATCCCCGCTCATTTTCTCTCTTCTTTTTAATCGAGTGTTAAATGCGTGTGGCTGTTACTGCCAATGAAGTTAAACCTTTACACTTTTTAATACGAGTACGAAGCACTCTCTCGTGCAATCCGATTAACGGTTTTTGTGCGCACATCTTGCCTCTCATTCGCCACTTGCATAAAACAGATATGGACATATTATAGGACCAAGATTTCTCTCTCTATCGACTGTGACTGTAAAATTTCATTTTATATATTGGGAGAGAATGCTACTTTCATGTAATTCTCGGCTCTTTGAAGCGAGAAATAATATCGCTATCATTTTATATCATTATATTTGTTTAAGATATATGTATATTATATGTATATGTCTTAAAGAATAGATGAAAGAAATCAATAATTACAAGAGCAATATTAACATAAAAAAACTACAGGTAATCATACGTGTCTCATCAATATTCTATGTCTCTATAATATTTGCGCAGGATGATGTAAATTCGAAATTAATTTGAATAGGCACCGCATTATTGCCACGTGCTGCATAAATTATGTCACGCCATTAACCGCGTAATTTTCACCGAGTACGATATTGTAAACCGGTTTTATCCCGATATAATTACCGACGGGGGAAGATAAATAAATCGGAATGTCCGAATCGATCTCGGTAAATTACGTCGTTTTCGCGCGTTTCCTCCCGCGCATCCGTCGCGAGAAATCGCACCAAGAACCAACGACGTGAAGCGGCGCGGCGGTATCTCCTTTCCCGTTTGTTCCCTTCGTCTCGCCGCGAGCAAAATGCAGCCGCGTTGCACAGGCGTTGCCGGCGCGGCGGGCAAACCTTTAGAAATTCCCGATAAACCAGAACGCAGCGCACAGGACGCCGCGCGCACGACCTCGCACCCCGTAATGGATGCACCCCATTCTCTAAGTACCCGAGAGTATCGTACGTGCACTTGTACATACACACACGTATACACGCGCGTGTACAGTGCGGCGAACCGATGCAGTTTCCTCGAGGCCGATCGCAGCTGCGGCTTGCAGCCATCCGCACGTATGGCTTTGGTCGCTAATCAATGTCCACAGGCGGCAATATTTCGCGTAATATCGAACTTGCCGGCCGAAAAACGCACCGCTGTTATGAGCATATATATTGCGGTTTTCAGACTACGTAAAAATTGCATTTATAAACATTTCTCACACTATCGTGTCTTTATTTATCAAGAGAAAGAGAAAGAAAGAGAGGAATTGGAAAACTATCAATCACGAAGCAATTTGTTTCATTGATCACAAAAAATTTAAATAATAAGACAAGATATCAATTAGGATTATGATTTGTCGCTTGACATAAAAATTCATCATCTGAAATATTTATGTTTGCATTTTATTATTTTATATTCAGTTTAGCATTTGTGGTTCATAATCAGTCACGTAACGCCTATGACATCAATTTTTAAATAATCCACGAACCGTAATCGTATTACACGCAACATTACTCAGGTGTACAACGTTTATATTTAAACCGATAATGAGCATGTATAAAATCGACCGGAGTTGAAAAATGTTTCATAATAATATCGAGAAAATAAAATGTCAAAGGAAATAAATGTCAATTTCGTAGCTGTGATTTACACCGTGGGGAGAGACTGCCGCTAATGAAGGTCCGCAGACGATAATATTTCACAATATCGAGACAGCCGGATGAGAAACAAGCATACGATCCGATATATACGTAGCTGGGAATTAACATAGCGAGCAAGCCGCCAATGACGCTGTCGACGATGCGAAACAAGCGGCACTTTTCCACCGATCTCTTTCTGCACGCGAAATCCCCTCGAGGTATTGCGGGAGAGTATAAAAGAGACGGGGGTGGAAAAGCGTGTGGGAGTACGTAGACATGCGGTCTGGCGGGATTTAAAGCCGGCGGTATGACAAAAATTGCGAGAGCAACGAGCGCTCGCGTATGAACGGGATAATTGAAATTCATCGGCGTTTCGCGAACGCCTGAGAGGACTCGCAAGGTTTACTCTTGGTTCAATGAGTGCGTTATACACATATGTGCCGCTCTCTATCTAGGTTCCCGTATTTTCTCAAATCAATCGGCGTTAGGGGTAGTAGCTTTGAATATGAAAAGCAGCTGCCCTAGTTACACCCAATTTAACGATGTGACGTTAATGACGTTAATTAACGCGATTTCATTGATCACGTGTAACTTAAAATGGGTCGGTTCTGATTTCATCAATTTTCGATGATAATGTAAAAGGATATTTATGCACATTGCATTGGACTTTTAATCTCAGCTATATCGAAAAAGTGATAATACCTTCATCCGGCATTTAAGAATGTAGAATCGCGAGCTCCATTCCTTAAATTGAATATCCGTTAGAGACTTTCAGATTTAATACATATAGTACGTCAAAAGGAATTCTATGTTAATACGGTTCCTTAATATCGTTTACTAACACAAGTACGTTTATGAGTGTTATGCGGATCTTCATGAATTAATCCTATGGAATCTGGTGGTTACAGTCCGTGATCGTCTTTTTGGATTTCTTGTTTGAACAGCGCGTTACGTATCTCTGAACAATTATTTAGTGACTACACATGGAAATTGATTCCCGCACCCGATTCTAACGTGAAAAATGGTTCGGTTTGATGTTGCTGCTTCTCTGTCTGCATCGTAAAAATTGTATCTCGGAAAATATTGATTATTGAGCGGCAAAGCATTAACTTTTAAGATTAACTTTAAACTCTCGGTCCATTTTCGTCTCTCTCTCTCTCTTTCTCTCTCGAAAACTATAAGAGTAAAGAGCGTTAAGTCGGTTAACTTACGGATGAAGTTTACGGACTTTGATGAAATCAGTCCTCAGGGATGCAACATCTGCAAGAAGACACGACGATGATGAGGATGTTGTCCCAGAAGTGAAGTCTTGAACGTAAAGACGTTCAAAATACTTTTTGCACAGCTGCGGAATAATTTATTTTTTTAAAAAATTTAATTTCGGAGTGCCGTTCCAATTGCATTATTGCATAATTTTGAATGCTTCTTTGTAGCATATTGTGTTATCTCTTTAGATTTTTGGTCGATGAGGGAATCATTATTCTGTACACATGAAAATTTCACAAGGGAGGAAAGGGAACACAAGATATTCCTATAGAATTTGATGACGTTATTATCGGATATTGCGGGTGCATTCGGGATCGCTCGATTACAGCGCGCAGCGTAAATTTCCTCATCATTAGCATCATGTATATTCATTGAAGCTCGTAATTCATCAACCCACAACAAATGCTCATTATCGCTCATAATTCATTCGCGTCTTCGCGTCCCGCGCGCGCACTGTCAAGGCCAGTCTGGCTCGCGTGCGCCGTGATTGAACATTATCATAAAAATGCAACGCGAAACGGAATCCCGCGGCGAGGTCACGCGGTTAAGGTCGATGCGTGGCGTGTAACGTTCCATTTTTATCGAGGAATAAACCCGCGTCTCGCTATCAGATCCCCGACAAATTAACTTGCGACAGTGAAATTTTACCTGAGACATTTGCGAGACCGACATTCGCGAGACATAGTCACGCGCGTATATTAATTGGAATAAATTAATTTGTAACTGCGAGCTTGATTAGATGAGGGAAACTAGAGACGCGTGCAGGTGGCTCGGTTACCAAATGCGCGACCAAACAGGTACGTGACGGTACGGAATCTGATCATTCTACGATGCACTTCTGTCGTCCCGGTTATCTATCCCGCCCGCGTCCATCCCTTTCATCAGACGAAGAAGTAGACACTCGTACCCAGAATCTGGGTCACCTATCAATCGCGCCGCGATGTAACTAACCGCGCGTCCTCGTCCCGTCTCGTCTAGGACACGCGTACGCGCATCTCGTTACCCCTCGATAATTAAAAACTTTCATTCCGCGACTGGTAGACCTTCAGCGGCCTCCACCCCGTTTCCGAACGGGAATGGAGATCTCGCTTCGCGTATTTCGCTCTTCGCTGATAAGAGCCGGTCATGTATTTTTCGTAGAGCGATTATCGACCATCGCCATACCGGATGGCGGAAGCCGCTGTCATATTCTGTGTACCGAAATTAATATCACCCGACGAGGTGATTGACAGCTAATTAATAATCTACGATCGGTGAAGTACTTTTTTAATGAAATGCAATAGGTACGATTATATAAATAGCCACCTCGAATTTCGTTTCGACCAAAAAGATACGAGCTGACGTTTATTGACGAAGCATTCTAATTCTTTTTTAATTCATTTGCTGCGCCTTGTCCGAAAAATTTTTCTCAATAAAAAAATTCCACGACTGGCTATCTCTAGAAAATGTTTACTTTTGAAATTGCCTCGATATTTTTATGTGTAATTATTTTGTAAAATTAATAGTTCCTCAATTAATGGCACCTAATTACAAATTTGCCTACCTTTACATTTCCAAATGTTTTAAATACACTATACACACAAATTACGGCTTTTATCACGCAAATGCGACAACCGTGTATGATGAAAACGAACGTGTACACCGTGTCGATGACTCTCATGCGATTCGTTTTTTTTCACCTTTTTTCCCCGTTACCGTCCTATGGACTTTTGTTCTCTCAAATGGCGAAAAAGCTAGTTATTACAGTCGCTTGGTGCGACGAGATACGGGATCGGCCGCTTTAACAGAAAATTGTAACTAAATCCGGAGCGGAGGCCGCGATAGAAAGAATCGGCGTCAGGGTCAGCGTTAGCGACGGGCGTGTTTAACGAGTGTGTAAGCGAGAAACTCCTTTCTCATAAAGGCTGGGTCTACTATTACGTCACGTAGTCAATAGCCCCTGGGGCGCCAGTGGCACGTGACAGCGTCAACGTGTCAACCCCTTTATGCTATATTGCCGGGCATTATGCTACTGTATTATCGAGCCTTCCTACAACGACAGCCAGCCGCTGCATTTCGGTGTGCAGCTTACAGTACACTCCCACGCGTACGTTCGCGTGTGTGTACACGCGGGATCGTTCGTGTGTATGCGTATGTAGTTGGCACCGCGTGTGTGAGTGTGCGATAGTGCGATTCGCTATACACGTACGTGCAAAAGCCGCTCCACATGACCGGTCTGCAGGTCCAGGATCGAAACGGAAACGCGTCAGGAGCAGATGTAGCGACATGTATCCGCGAGCGTCGGAACGACCTGCATCAAAGGAAGAACCCGCACTCTCGCGCCCCTTTTCGAGCGAAACGATTAAAACGCGGGCCGCAGGTGCAACTGCATTTTGCCACGGACCGGGGGGTTGTTGGTGATTAATAGCATTTAGAGTAGTTAGAGTCACGAGGTCCTACGTGTACGATTTAGTTTCGTCTTTTTAAAATGTTTTATCGCCCGTTGAAACAAAATAGATTTAAAAATTCGAGTACGCTCTAATTTTTCACTCAAACGGCCGTTCGCGAATTTTTCACGCTCGCTCATGAATTAAGAAATATTACCGAATAAATATAACGTGTAAATTAACGATACGCATTGGAGAACGATAAATATCGTTTTTCAAAGATTTTAGTTGCTGCATTTTCAACTAGAGCCAATCGGATTGCGTAATGTTAATAAATTACACGCGTTTATTCTTTCCGTGGTGCAAAAGGCACATTGTCAATAAATTTCCGTGGATTATGAATGGAATCCTTTTTCGAGTATTATCTCCAAATATGTATATACATGTATGTTTTTCAATAGGTATGAAACGCGTGAAATGAAATTAATTTAAAAACGAGCTTAAGCTCGCCAAAATTCACTCTCTTTCATCTGCAACCTTTCCCATTACTCCTAATAAATTATCAATACCTCATATTAATATATAAACGCGGTTTTCAAACACTATATATAAATATTACTGAATAATTATTAAACATCTGTCGCATAGTAGCGAGATGGAAATTTTTAATTACTTGCAGCTTTAAAATATTTTCTTTAAAAATTCTTTTTAATTTAATCCACTTTAGCTCAACCACTTAGAAAAATATAATTAAATCATTTTTTTTATTCATTGCTAATATTTCTCATATTATTAATAAATTAATTTCTTTATTATCAATTTGACGCATTTTGATAAAACTGTTTTTCAACTAATGTTCTAAACAATTTTTGCATCTTTCAATTTTTATTTGCATGATATAAAATTGCTAATTAATATCAATGATAAATATCTATAGGTAATGATATTCAAATAGCCGTGTTCAGTTCTAAAAACGATAAAAATAAAAAACAAACAGATTTCGCGTTCCGAAAACCATACGAGCGAAATTATGAAGTACCTTACATAACCACCAACTTTAGCAGTGAAAGTCGACTCAAGTAAACACGAGATGGGATTAAAAAATCTAAGGCTACGCAAAAAGAACCGCCGGCATTTAATCCGGTTAACCAAATTGCTGCATTTTTCAGCACGGCAAGGTAACGACGACGACGACGACGGTGGAGGCAGCGAAATTCACGAGTGCGAAGTACGTGGCGCATACGGCAGAGAGATTAGGCCGGGTCCAAGCTTTTTTTCTTTAACTATTTAACGGCGCGGTCGCACTGGCCCGTTTCAACCGGGCGTGATCCATACGTGCGAAATGTGCTAAAATATGTACGGATCGTGTAATGAAGGTATGTTTAATAAATGGCCGTGCGGAATCGCTCGCTCTCTCTCTCTCTCTCTCTCTGTCTCTCTTTCTCTCTCTCTCTCTCTCTCGTGCCCGCGCTCTCGTTATATCCCCGCGTCACTTATGCAGGCAGACCGCTCGAATACACTCGACTAATGTACATAGACGACACGTGTATACGTGTACGTGAATGCACCTGCAATGTATCCCCCACAACTTGCACGCACGTTCTCGCCGACGTATAAGTGTCAGTCGGCTGTTCGCCTTTCGTATTACGCGTGCATACGTCGCCGCATGGCGGATACACGTGGTCAGGACCGCCCATGCATGTGCGATCTCTGGAGAAATTGCAAAAACACGGAACGCATGATCACGGAGATGACCAGAGTTACGACCGGGCGACTCGCGACGGTATTGAATGCCGGCTTGAAACATTGCATTTTGATGCGTCGCCGGCGATCTACTTCAGTCAAAGGGTTCGCCGACCTCTCTATTTGCGACGGAAGCAGGAGAGCAGCAGTCTCTCTTTTAATTTACGCGGGGGGGATTACCTTTTCATGCCGACTCGCATCGAAAATTAATCGTTTGCCTCTCCGGCGCGGCGCACCCGCTAAAATAGTGCGCGATCGACTCGCTCGTAACGTATGCGCGAAACGTTTCGCGGCACACACGATCGTATGTTTTATTATGTAGGTATGTTTTATTCTTATCTCCCCGAACGCGTCCATTTTTAATGCAACAACTCCGCGAAAGCTCTAAGCCCTGATGCGATTTCAAACCGCACACACTCGGAAGTTAAATATTCCGCGGCGAAAATATCTCTCCGCCGATATGTATCGCGCGCTTTTTTCGGCAGCCGTGTTACCTCTACTTCGACGCTCTCGCCATTTTCGTAACCAATATCAGTTTTTAATGGAACGTCCACGCTCGTTCTGTTTGTCTGCGCGAAACGGACAGTAACCCTTTGAACTCCAAAATAACGCAAACAAATTACCTCATATTAAATATTCCGGATTTTTACATGCAAACGTTATTAGTGTTAGTGTGGTGGCAATCGCTTAATGCAATTAGTAATTTAAAAAAAAATCGCTCCACTCGTTTCATTAATTCGAAAAACTGCGGAAAATGTGTAGAAAATGAGAAAATTAAAGAATAAGATAAATATATGTACAGTTTTTTCGACAGCTGTCACTCTCTGGAAGGAAAACAATTTCAATCAAAAAGATTTCGGGTTGACACAATGGCTTTTCGCGTGAACATTGCGAGCAGTAGGCATAACTCTGGCACAGATGAGCAATGAAAGCCCGCAGCATCGTGTTTCAGCACGTTATCCTACCTACACATCGACCGTTTTCTCCTCACATACGTGATATACACAGGTATACACACGTATAGACATAGCTCGCGTGGTAAATGTGCGAATACAGCCTCTCGCCACATCCGAAAACACTTCCCGCTGAAGAGGATCATCCCCGAAATCCCGTCGCGCAGCCACGAATCGCGGCCCGCGGCGTACGGGATTGTCCACGGCTCGTAAAATTGCCGTAGGTGGTTTCGATTCTCGGGGTCGAAATAGATAAACGTGCCTCGACTTCCAATCGTTTAACCACCATAGGAGGGAAATACATTTTTTTTTTCTAAATGTAGTAAGACATTCATGAGACGACAAGATACAGGACAAGATAATACTGGAGATTATCATGGAATTTTAAAACACATTATCCTAAATTGAGCTACTTAAATTCTGACAAAATAACTAATGTTATTTCATGTTATCTAATTAGATAGATAACATCCCAGTAGTTGGATCTATTATTTGTTAAAGCTACATTTTACTATTAAAATATTGGAAATTTTTAGGTCAGCTATCTGTGACTCTCTTATTCACTTCATTTCAATAACAAATTTTTTTTACGAATTCAGAAACGGTTTTTCCGAGCGTACTGATCAATTTTTCGCGATGCGAATTGTTTTCAACTTGACAGAGAGGTCAAAAGCGGTAGTGCCTCTCGCGGGAGAGATTGCTGGCGAATCAGGGGTGGCGGTTAAGGCCACCGGAAATCTCCGACAGCGGCGGAGCACCCCGCGGCTTTTGGCATCGGATATGTATGACATCGTCTCGCCGATACGTTTCGGATTCGGGGCGTCGATGTATCGGATCAAGGGGCGCATCCGTGCGTGATCGAGCCGATCCCTCGGGCTTCTTTTCTCTCTATTCCTCCTTCGGGATATGCATGCATACCTTCCTCTACGAACTTCGACTTAGTATCTTGACTTTGGGCATTATAGTCGGGAATCAGCCTAAACGACTATTTCCGCAACTCATTTATTCCGCTTGTCATTTTGTTTGAAAAGCAACGAGAAGGAAAATTGCAAAATCACAAATTCTTGGCATAAAAAATTCTTCAATATTTAGAGAGCAATAGCATTTATGATTGAAAAGTATATATTTAAATAAAAATTCATATCATATCCGAGAAAATTTTGAGAAGAGGGGATTTAAAGTTTTAAAGTTTAGAAAAATTGTGGATTATCGATCAATTCTTTTCTGCAAGACTTTTCTGTAAAAAATATACTTTAATATCTCTTTTCTTAATTTTGCTGCCACAGAATCAGTTATTCTCGATTCGAAATATTGATGACGAACGAGAGTACGAAGCCCGACGATCGCTGAAAAATATGATTGCATCACGCGACTGTTGGACAATGTACAACTACATTTGCGCAGTTTCATGTGCGATTTGCTAGGAATAAAAACTCACTTGGCAAGGAGCGTAGTTGTCTTCATATTTTCCAGGCTTCCCGGTGCGTTCGTGACACTCGGCAGCAGCAAACATGGTGAATCTGCAAAAGGGGGGGCGTTAATCTTCGTTTCTGAAGAAAGTTCAGTAAGAAGTATTCCAGTTTTTCATGCTGACGTATATGTATATGACTCCAGCGTGAGAACTTATAGTTCAAAAACATAACAGCGAGAAATTATTTTGTCTCGGCGGAACACGGAGTCGTTTCCGTTACGTGACATTTCATACCGTGAGTTTATTTTATGAGGAATTTTTCAGTTTTCGCAATATGTGCGCCAAATAGAAAACCCAAAAATTCGCAACGATCCATAATATATTAAGTAATCGATCGATTAACATCTGTCTTGAACATAAATCTCTTACAATTTATATGTAATTTATCACTTATTATTATTTACATTAATGAAAGTCGCAATAAATCATTTCTTATGTCACAATATGTCAACTTCCTCATTGCCCAACCAGTTTCTATAGTGCACGTTTGCTCGTGCAAAATTTTAAACCGCGCCCACATCAGGGTGAAGCGTTTTTACGTTCATGGACTATTTTTCACGTGCGAATAAGCGACAAGCGGTTGCCGTATCCAGGATCAGTGTCGAAGCGTTCGTAAGTTCGGCTGTAGACGTATCTTGACCACGGACAGGGGAAAGGGGTAAGAAGGGCTCGCGACGGCGGAGTGCGTGCCAGAGAGACATGAACTCTGACGGAGGGTGGGTGAATAATGGGTTGGCGCATTGACACCGTGAGCTGCTACACCTAACTCGGGAGGAACAACGAGGGGAAGGCGCGAGAAGCTTGGGAACGGAGGGTGTATGCGCGCAGGTAAAACGAGGGTGTCGGCCAATTCTCCTCGCGGTAGAGAACGGAGGACGGACGACAGGGTTGAAGGACGAGAGAAAGGGGATACGATCGTGGTAGTCGGTAAGGTCTGTGTAAGGGTGAGAGGCCGTCGAGCGCAGGGAAAGAACGTAGAACGAGCCGGCCGTGATTTATATTCATAACTTTAATACGAACCAACTTGCAGTCACGTCGCCATAACCCGCCACCGCCACCATCGCCACCACTGCTGCCCGCGTAATTTATGTATTTCTCCGAGCGCACCGACCATCGAGATTCGCGCAAGTGGATGATGCGCCGATTCCGAGCTTGAAATAAAATCGCACGGTTAATCGAGACCCGGCGGTTTCTTCGCAAAGTGCGGCGATTGTCGGCGGTTGTCGATCGCGGGTTTGTTAACCAAATTTATTGAAATTTAATGTTTGAATTGAAAATTCAATACAGATTGACACGTAGATGACATAGAAAAATCTACGAACGTTTTTGCTGTGATTAAAGATTCAGCGATTAAAAAATGAGATTATATATGATTTTCTAATAATAACTCTTGTACATTCTTAGCAAACTTAAAATCGAATAAAGTGTATTTCTTGTACTGCACTACTAATAAGCTAAAATATTTCTTAATTAAAATTCTTCAAGGAGAATTATTTAATGTAATATTTTCTGTATGCACAAGAAGCAGCATATTTTAATCGCTTAGTCCATGTACATTTTCAAATATGTGCCAATTCCTTCATTTATAGTTTCAGTTATGTTTTGTCTTATGGAAAAGTCAACTTTGAAAAATAATCAAAACCAAATGAAATCAAGCGCGCGAGAGACCTATATATTTACTCGGTTAATATTTCCCTTCGCAAGAGATTCCGAGTTTGCAAGGAATACTGTGTGACATGGTTTCGGCCACCACCAGCAAATTTGTACGAAGGCAAGATAGAAACAAAGTGAGATGGGATGAGGAGAATGAAGAGTATACGCGAGAGCGAGGTCGGGCATAAAACCTTTATGCTAGGGAAGGCTCTATGCTCAGCCAAGGCTCCAGCCATCCCGTTTAATTACGGATTCTGAAGCTCTTCGCCTACTATCTGGATGCGTTCGGTTATTCCAGTGTTATTGCCAGTTTTACGATTCCCCTTTCGGCGTTGTTGTCGCGAAGGAATCGGTTTTCCGTAAATAATATCGCTATTCGATGAGCTCGCGGAAATAATAACATCGAATTAGCCTCGGAACGCCAACTCGCCGTTTTGTTATCACTCCCCGAACGATAATGACAACATGAGAACAATGAAACATGATACAAGAAATAATAACATTCAGCGAAATAATATTCGGATAGATGAAACATGAATATTAGTTTGGTAATCAAATGCAAAGTTAAATATAAGCAAAGATAAATATATATATATATATAATATAATTAATATAATTACATATTTTGCAACTGTAAATACGGACCAACAGAAGCTTCCAGCTACTCAATCATGTCGCAAGATAAGCGTGAAGTAAACCGGCCGATCTTAATCAATCATTGTCGATGCAATTACGGGGATAATTCCAGTGGATGGTAGCTTTCGAGGCGTAACAGGCCGACGAGATGAGAGAGAGTCGCACGGAAGTCGGCGGAGGAAGAAATGCTCTCGTTAGCTGGCGGCGCGACGCGCCTAAAGTGCGAAAATGTTTAATTCCCCCCACCTTACAGGCACAGTATGGACTTCAGCCGCTCGAGGCGTGAATATTCTACCGAACTCTGGCGATCATTAAAAAGCTGGGCGATTTGTACGATCTTAATGACGAGCTGCCGCGTTGCACCGCGCCGCGCTACCGTCTGACTTAATCCGCCCGTCTCTCCTCTCTTCGCTCGCGCAGCGCGACGAGGTTCACCGCCAGTCTGCCCGACTTGATCCGTCCGTTTCCCCTTTCTACGATCGCGCGGAGCGACGCGCCTCGCTACCGATCCGTCTAACTTAATCCGTTCGTTTCCCCTTCTCTTGTCGCGCACGTAACGGGCCTCTCGTCTATTGGCATGTCTGATTAGTTCGTTTCCCTTTTTTTTATCGCCCGCGCAGCGAACCTCGACGCTGCCTCGTCTGATCCTGGGCCGTCCACATCTCCTTTGACCGTGCAATACGGCGTGGCGCACCTCGTCAGAGTTGAGAACCGCTACCTTTTAATTAACGCGAGGCTACCCGTCGCCTTTCAGCTTCATAATATTGTACGTCCGCATATCGCTCGCCCGTCTCAAGATCTGAAAAGAATTTCACGACGTTACGACCGACGACGGTGGGGATTTTAGGGGCGTAACGGCCGTTTTACGTCACGCGAAACGAGTCCCGGAAAATTCCGCAGAAATTTATGCCTTCGGCTAGCGAAAACCATACGCTCGAACAATGGCGCGATATATCTTCTTAATTTATTATTTTTCGACCGTAAAACGTTTTGTCATATTGTAAAATGAGATGTATAATATCATGCCGCCACGGTGATTAATGATAATAAGCGAAATCCGTTGCTCGTTTCATTAACACCGCGCAGAATTACGGCGAATATTTCTCGAATTAGCGAGGGAGTTCTCCTTCATTTCGTGAAGAGGGACACGAGAAAGGTCGGGGGCGGATTGCCAGGTGCAGGCACTTAAGATCGCGCCGTGCTACTTAGCGGATACTACGAGAGATCGGCGGCCAAACTTCCGCTTATTTCCCCGCTATCCTCTTTCTTTCCCGCGGTTCCATCCTCGTTTTCTCCTGTTCGTTTGGCCGGGTTTTCTTAACCTACCACGACGCCGCGGCGGAACGCAAATAGGAGAGTGAACTTGACTAAAGTTCAATATACGTTCTGCGGTAAGGAAGGCGAGCTGCGGGGACGAAGACGAACTTTTAAGGTTACAAACTCAGCCGAACTGCCGGTCCGACAGTTTGGATTGATTTTAATATCGACTTTGTTCTCGAACTCGACTACTACCTCGGTACTTTCGCCTCTTCTTTTCTCCGGCTGTGTGCTGCCTTCCGCCGCAACGAGAAAAACAAGAGAGGGAGAAGAAAGCTGTTCCTTATTCCAACCTTTACGCCAGCGCAGACTCCGATACGTCTGTTTGTAGCGGATGAAATACGATAAAACACTATTCGACGTTTCTGATTATTATCATAAATCGATTTCACTCGGTTAAATAAAAACTGCTTGAACGCAAAATTATTCAAAATTGCACAATACAATAAATGAAATATTTTCCCTGCGTTAAAATTTGACAATTGTCTCTCTTAACAAACGCATTAATAGCATGCGCTAATTATTTCTTCATTAAGTCGCGCTCGCTTTTAGTTTAATTATAAATAAAATAGGAAGAAGATAAGAATTGCTGGCACCTGCGATATTATTCGAGAAGCAGCTTTCGCAATTTGCGCACGTGCGAAAGGAGGAAGTATTCCGGGTGCTGGGTGGCACAGCCCAATTCAATTCGCGGCTTAATCGTTTTATCCGCCCCCGATGTGTTCCGACGGTGGCGAGGTGCGCGAGAATTTGCAAAATACTTGGCTCGCCCGATGCAGCGACGAGGGAATATACCTGCGCTACGGAGTCATTAGCGTCGGCGAGCGGTCCAAAGTGGCTGTACGGATTGAAAAGCCGGTCGCGCGCGCGGCATGCCGCGTAATCGCAAGGAAGTTTTGATTAGTTGCGACAGAAATTGACGTTTCCAGCATCCAAGAGCGCGGACAGCTAATTCCGGAAGTTGAAGACACACAAGTCGGCGCCGCGTCGCCACGGGATTTCGCTTACTTTCATCTTTGCACGCTCGCCCGTCCGCCCATCTATCCGCCGTTCATTTCTGGTCCCCGGGTATGCGGCCGCGTTGTATTATATATTCTTTAAAGCAATTACGAGATTGCGGTCGGAGCACGTAAAATAACAATGATTGTTATTACGCCGACGATAAAACAGACTATTTCGCGACTATTATCGCAAGCTGTTACCCGCATATCTCCCTTCTTTCTTGTCTCTTTCTCTCTCTTCAGGATACACTATTCTCTCTTTGTCGCAGCGTACCTATCCGCTTCTTTATCGTATTCGCAAACGCATGTTCGCTCGGATGGTTCACGTTCGAGGTTATCGCCGCCCTTTTGCTTAAAATAATGCAAAGGCACGAACGTTTATTACGCTATTGAGCTGAGTAAAGCGCGAGATAACATCGATTACGACGTAGCGTGGATACCGTATAGACGAAGTTAATTCCACGTTACTGCCCACCGCTGTCGCGTAGTAAAACTGCTCCATTACGATCAGGAATTATGAGAGTTGCACAGAATCGAAGACTTCGATAAACATTTGCGTAAATAAAGGCGCGTCAATATATAAAACGTCACTTTTCTCTACCAATCCTGGGGTCCGTTAAATCCGCGTTTCCCTCAAAATTGACATGTACAATCCCCATTTCCGACGGTGTTCGTGACGTATACATTAAATACCGTGACTCTGCGCGCGTGTTGATGTTACATTCTGAACGATCCCTTAAGACGAGTTTGAGATAATACAAGCCGGAGCAGTGGGAGGTGTTACGTCGTTGGGAACCGGTGTTACCTCGTTGTAAGATAAATTGCTGTTGCAAACTATTTTGGCGTCATTTATGAAGCTATATGTGTAAACTGAAGTATACGCGCTCGTGTGTTGCCTTTGAAAGGTGCACGGTCAAACAACGGCCCAGGTACTGACCTCCTCAATTTTTAAACAATCCCCGTGATTGCAGCGACAAAATAATGCAGCGCAAAAAAGCGTGGGGGAGAAAGGGGCCATAATATGACGAATATCCAACTGTAATTGCCACGCTACAATTTTCATTTACGAAGGCTTTTTATTTCAAGATAGTTTTTTCCACGGAAATTCAAATAACATTTTAAGCGAGTTTATTTCACGCAGTTTTACATCCATCGGGCTAAACCGAATTCGAAATTGTATACGCGCATACTAAATGGAGTTCCCCCGGAGAATTTCATTATCGCGTAAAAAGACGTGTCGTCACAAAGGTGAGGGGAAATTTTTATTAAATTTTTGGCGACTATTATATTACCCCTTTTGCGCAATTCGCATGACAAGAGAGAATTTATAACGCAGCCGAGTTCAAACGGATCTTGTTTTAATGCCGAGTTAAACTGGCCCGGATGATTAATTATCGTGAAGCAAACGGCACTTTTAACAGCTTGCTTCTTTCAACGGCTTAATTCTCCTCCAATATCCGAAACTCGACAAGTTTCGTGGAGACACAAAGTTGAGGATCGACAGATTTACAGCTTACATGTCTAGCTAATCAATAGGAACAAGCGCCGGGAGACACCATGTGTAACAAATTATTAAGCAGCTCGCGAAGCGCAATTAATCCGGAGCACTTTGCTGTTGCTACTATCGGCGGGCAATAAAACGCTGGGCGTTTGTCAATACTTGTCCAATAAAGTTTCGAGTGGCGAGGGGCTAATCGTAGCGACTACGAAGAGAGGAACGAGGACGAAGTCGAGGACGACGACGACGTGAACGGTGGCTAATATCGCACGAACGAAGTAACGAGTGGCTCCTTTAAGCGTTTCCGTCGCGGATCTGGCATTCGAGGCACGCGCCGCTAACTGGATGTATTCAAATCACAACCGGCGTGCCGGGGAAGCAAGAGAAATAGTTTCCAGCTCCCTCCTTCGGGCACCCTTTTCTCTCAGATCGTAGTCCGTGGACTGTTTAGTCAGGCAGCCCTCCCGGGACCGTCCCGCCCGCCCGGCCACCCTCTCTGCCTTCTTGGCGCGGAAGGGTGGTGATAGCAGACGCAGCCAGCGGAAATCTAATAATCGCGAGATCTCGTTTCGCCGAGCGACAATCTCGACGCCGATCGGGCAAACTCGATTTTTACTCCTAATTAAACTCACTCGCGCCACTGTCGCCGCCGCGTGGCTTTGCAAGCTGTCCGTCTTCTCGCGTCAGCTAAATTACCACGAAGAAACTTGCGTTCCACCATCCGACCGAGTTGCTCGAGGGGCTGAAGTCTGGCTCGGACAGACTGCGGCTACATCCCTCGAGTTGCATAATGTTGTTTGCGATTACGTCATTGTCTCCTAAATCTAGAGATGTTAACCGCGTTTCCTTGCGAGGATTCATCAGGGCGCCTTGAAAAATTTGATATTCCTAACTCAACTAATTTGAAAAGAGATCAATTTCTTTATAACCTCGAGATGTGCAACATCGTGACAAACTTTATTATAATGGTCTTTTACTCGAAAAAGTTTATTCAGGTTTTTCCGAAATGCCACAATTCTCAATGGTTTGTTCCCCTACCGCAAATCGCATTCGGCCCGCGAAAGACTTCTGGGTCGGAGCGAAATCGTCTCTAATTCTGGCCTTACTCCCGTTAAGTGCGGGTTCACGAAATAAATGCTTCTAGCGTGTTCCTTTTTTCCACGATCTCTCTTTAATCTCGACGGGGTAGTAAAGGCGCTCGCGTGCAAGATTGATGCAACGGCGGGGACGCTTGAACAAGGCGCGATATAAAATTTTACGAGATAATTAAACTAAATCACTCATCGAAAGTCACTGCGCCGCTCCGTATCTCCGACGCTGCGGCAAATCGATCAAGATCGCGCGATTATGTAATTCGCTGAGGCAGTTTCGAGAAAACTGATAAACGGGATAATCGTGGCCGCAATTTAACCTGTTCGGCGGCAAAACGAAGACGTAAGATAAAAGGGAGGGAAAAGACGCGTAAGAGAAAGACGAGCGGAGAATGAGGGATGAGACGGGACGAACTTTTTCACGCGCGCACCCCTCTGTCCTCTCACCTACCGAAAGCGGAATCGCATTATTCGCCATAGGTTTTCGCCTCCCATTCTTTCATCCTTTTTCTTCGTTTTTCTTTACTGCTTTCTCGTGCGCGCGCGTAGCCCTCTCTTAATTCCGCGTTCCTCCTTTCGTCTCCCTCTCTCGTGTGTGCGTGCGAGCGCTCGTAATTTACCTCGGGACCACTTTCGCGTCGATACCGATTCAACCAGGGTATTACCCGGCGACACTGTTTTTCTTGACATTTCCTTGCACCCGACCGCGACGACGACGGCGACGAGAAAATGTGGTGCCTGCTTCTCCTCCTGCCGGGTTCTTACACACGACGATCGAATGCGCTATCACCGAGAATTTACGTCGCAAAACACGACAGCTAAGAGCTATCAACGATGAAGTTTAGAAACGGTACAATTCCTTTCTGATTTATCCACTTTTAGTATTGCCATCATAAACGATATACACTGGAAAAAAATTCTGGTTAAAAACGGACGAATTAGAAAATCTTGTAGAATTGATCAAATATTCTGGTTATTATAATAGAACTCATACTTCATAACTTATAATAAGCAGAATATAATTTGGTTAATTCTACAAGATTTTTCCGATTCATCCGTTTTCAACCAGAATGTTGTTTCAGTCATTTTCCAAATCTTTCTGTCGAAATCATATTTTCATGAATATAGCTAATTTGACAGCAAAATGAGCTTTAAACGTTTTACTAGACGGTATCGTATTGTCTACAGCAACACGCGCGAGAATATCGGATAAGGATAAAAATATAATTACGTTCTCTCTCTTTCTCTCTCTCCTTTTCTTTCTTTCTTACTTCGATGAGAAAAGAATTATGATTCGTAGACGAATCGTTGGATCGTTATTCTACTTCGCCGAGAACTTTATTTAAACTCGCGAGTAATCAATTCCAACGGGAATTTCTGTACGCGATCTTATTAAACGATATGAAGAAAATGCATCGAGCTCAAAGTATGTAATCCCACATAACGCCACGTTAACATGCAACGGCGCAACTCTACCGCCCGGTCCGCGTAACCGTGTAAACTGATATTATACAAAACATTCCGCGCCGGGGTAAACCTATCTCAAATAACGCGACGTAATACACACCGGTGGCCCGATTAGGCAAATTATGCGTTCTAATGGGTTAATGGTAATTAGAGGACCGCGACGCCTCCGCCCGTTTGCCTCGTCATTCCCTCGTCATCCACCGCTGACCATCTCGGGTCGCTGCCTCATTCGGCCGCGCTCGGTCCGCGCGCTTCCGGCCGACACTTACGGATCATTAATAAAACGCGGGGCGACACCGAGCGCGTTTCGCCGCGCCACGTCGCGCCGGTGGGAGGGCAGCACGAATGTGAAGAGAGCGCGGAATGCAAATCCGAGATCGGAACGCGAGCCGAGCCGAGCTGAGCCGAGCTGAGCTGAACCGTGAAGAGAGCCGTGGAGAGAGCGCCGGCGGTGTCGCATTTGCATATAGAAATCTTGAGGGAACAAATTTTTCTTAAAGTACCTGCCTCACGTGCCCTCTCATCCCTCTCTCGTGCCGTCGTCCGACACCACCTCGTCCTTCTTCCCCAATTTGCATACAAGATTGCGCATGATGCTCTTCACGGTACGGCACGTTTCTCCTAACTCTTCCCTTTACTCTCTACCCTCGGAACCCCCCTGCCGTTTCTCGTCCTTCTAACGCGGCACACCCTTCCCCGAAAAGGAATGACCGGTGATATCGAGCAACGTGACAAGGATTTTTAAATTGGCGTTGATTAGGCAGCCACTTCATCTTTCGTTTCCCCCGGTGAGATAGAAAGATGGATCGCGATTTACTATAGTATCTTCGCATCGATCGGCGAAACGAGGCAACGACGAGATTGAAAATTAGCATTTCAATCGAATCGACAAAGAATCGTAATTGTTTAACGCCATATTGCGTTCTGTTTAGATTCGGAACGTAATCCTGGCGCGTGAAAAATTTTATCAGAAAAAGTATGTAGGTATATGATCGAAAGATAACTGATCCTAAATGTAAAATCATACTCGACGTTGCGCTGCCGCACGAGCGGACAAATCGATTTGCTTTAATAAACACGGAATATTTCGTTTGAAAAAAGCGTTTGTAAAACGGAACGTGACAGGACCGTTGATGGATAGTCCTGGCAGGCGTTTCGAGAGAGAAAGAGAGAGAGAGAGAGTCAATATCTTAATTCAGATATCCGCATTTAGCTTCCCTATGGTTCTTCGAGTCGACCTTAAATAGATATCGCTCCCGGAGTCCCGAGAGGCTAGAGATCAGGAGCTGCATACGAAATCCGATATTTTGAAATCTATGCACCGTCCCGTATACACCCTTGTCCGCCCTTCCGTGCAGCACGGTAAGCCGATGTAACATTGGTTACCGGTTAGCCCGCCGAAGCTTCTAGGGATTAGATTTGATTATCACGCGGCCGGAATTGGTCCTACAGCAACAGACAACCTGCAAACTACAACCGCTCGACCGTGCTCGAGCACAGTCCTATACCTCTCTGCTTCTGCTTCTCTTACACTCGCGTCGCGTCTCTCTGTCGATGAAACGATCGGGCAGATTTACGATTTCGTGCTGCGCGAAAGGAAAGTGACAAACCCTACTTGGCGCAGAAAAGGACAGCGCTATCCCCATCGGCGGATTAATTTACATGCGATTGATAATTGATGTTTCCTTTACGCGTGTCACGGTTTGCGAGGCCGCCACGGTCCCTTTGGATATTGATCACTCTCGGCACGGCATGTGCCCGAAACTCACTGCTCGTTTCTATTTCGGACACCGGTCTCGCGTCCGATACATCATCATGTAATGTATCATTGCTCGTATTATCGTGACGAATCGCGCGATGTTACATTATCATCTTGTACGTCATCGATCCGTCTTGCGTATTTTATCTTCGCGAGAACGTTCGTTATTTTCGGTCTCGAATTAATTCGAATACAAACATCGGATCGATCGACCGCGATCAAAGCGTCCTTTCTCCGCACGTATCGCGCAGAAAGATCGTCCAGGAAAACGTTTCCACGTCTCGTCTCCAATAAATTCTATCTCTCCATTTCCACGTCTACGAATTCTCTCGGTGGAAACCGCAAGCGCAAAAGAAAGAGGAAGAAAGAGGGAAAAAAAGAGAAAAAAAGGAAGAGAGAGAGAGAAAGTCAGTTTGAAATCCTATCAGCGTCAAACCGCCGTGGATAAAACGTTTACCGAAACACCAGGCAGCCCGCGACATCGAGTCCCCAAACATTAAATCAGACACGTAACATCGTCGAGGGATTCGATACGACGTTCGCCTTTCGCTTGAATTCGCTCGATCGGGACGGAATCAAGCGAATCTTCCGCGGAAATGCGGAACGACACAACGCGAACGCCTGCTGTCTCTATGTGCGCGCACGATTCAAGCAGCCGATTCCGCGAGCATTTCAATCGTGCACGCGATATCTACTTACTATCCCATATCAGCATATCGAAAATAAACCTGCAATTAGTTAAGCGTATCACACATGACGTCACCAACTAAAGCGCATTATCACAGATGATGTTGACTACAGACAATGCGTTCATTTGTCATGCGTCCGATAAATCCAAATGCGGGGCGTTTATGCGAACTAAATTTTACTGCATTGTCATGTACAATTATCGCATCGTCACGTCGACATACGTTATCTCATTTGTATGGCGCAATAGCGCGCACCGGTTTAGATATTCATCGAGCAGAAGCATTTCGAGTTGCCTTAAACTATCAATATTGTAATGAGATGCAACACTACCTAATATGTCCTTTCGAATATAACGAGAAATTACAATATTTAGGATAACGTTTCACTGGGAGGAATTTCCTATCCGAACAATTTTTAATCAAATTTTACACGGAGAGCTTAATATTACTAGCAGTAGATGCGCGTTTCGCGCGCGAAATTTCTCGTTATTATATAATAAAACATAATTTTTAGAAAGATTTAAGATTAAAAAATTTTTAATTCTTTAATCTTTTTCGATAATCTAACAAACTGTCAAAACTGTCACAATAATAGAAAGAAGAAAGGATATGACTGATGTATACACTATTTTTACATAGCTCGTAACTTTTTAAAAATTGAAGCAAAAAAATGATTTCTAAAAGCAAAAAATAGCAAAAAGTTATGAAATAATTCTCACGTCTGATTTGTTACATTTCTATCAGTATAAGTATTATCAGTAGTATAAGTAGTATCAGTATAAGTATTAAGCTGTCTGAGTCAAATTTATCACAACGTAACGAATAAGATATGAAAATTATTTGCTAATTTTTTGTTATTTTTTGCTTCTAAAACTAATTTTTTTGCTTTAATTTTTAAAAAATTACGTGAGGCTTGATAGCTCAATATTAAGTAACTTTTTAAAAAGTGAAGCAAAAAAATTATTTTTAAAACCAAAAAATTTTATTGTCTTATTGGTTACTCTCGCAATAAAGTGAGCTAAATTAAGAGTGGACCTGTAAAGTATAAGAACCTTAATGAATGAAAATGTGTGAGTCATTTCACACATTTTATGTAATTAATTATTCGTACGTATATATTTTATTATGATAGCAGTGAAAAATTACTATCTTATGGACCCGTAAAAAAAGTAATTCCAAGCGAAGATTCTTTTTCATGTCGCGTCGATTGCGCGGACAGCGCATACTTTCGGCGAAGAAAATATCGCATATCGGATGCAACGGTGGCAGATGCCGCGGGTATAACAACCCCTCGCGTCTCTCCCACCACTCTTTCTCCGCGTTGGAGCCGCAATGGTCTTATTTCGCGCGGGAGAAGCACATCGCCGTCTTTATGAACACTGCGAAGACCTCGCCCTCGGCATTAGCATAGGAAGTGAGAGTTCCCCTTCATCGGCGTTTCTTTACGACGACGCCTCTATATTCGTTCCCGCGGTACGGGATAGACTCCAAGAAGCAACAGCGGCTGTTTTTCTGTAACGATCGTGTTTAGCGGAAAAGGAGCAACGAAAAATTTATCGTGTAATTACCTACACTCTGAGAAAATTCCA
Source organism: Tetramorium parvispinum (assembly GCA_011638315.1). NCBI lineage: Eukaryota > Metazoa > Arthropoda > Insecta > Hymenoptera > Formicidae > Tetramorium > Tetramorium parvispinum. Next base: position 5,205 of record VBVR01000860.1, on the reverse strand, counting down.
CGATAAAATAAATATAGAATCTACGAAAAGAGATATTGTTCGATCAATCTATTGAGCGAGAGCGAGAGAGAGAGAGAGAAATTATATTAAAGCTTATCGGTAATTAACTGAAATTAATTTCTCATAATTCATTTAATTAATTAATATTATGGAAATACTAATTTTATCATTAGCCATATAATTTTGAAAAGGTAATTGCAAAGATCCGTGTTTCATCTAACCGCAAGTAATGGAAGCTATGAAAGAGAATGAGGTTATTCGATCCGGTAGACGTCCGTCATTAAGATCGTTGTCGCATGCATTCGTAATCGTATTCATTGAAACGTCGACCAAGTGTGCCGCTCCGTATGCAGCACAATGGCAAGATCTCGCGGCAGGGAGACGCATTAAATTGGAAGCGAGCAGCGTAAAGCCGCAGCGCGCGCGCGACCGCACGGAGAGCGACATTAATACGATATGTTCAAGGGATCGTAAAACGACCCCTCGGTAATGTTTAATACGCGACGGCGGGCCAGACAGCGTTTCGTGCGGCTGCGAAGCAACAATAAAGTCCACTGCTCCAAATTCGAATCACCGGCCACCACCTTCCGCGCTACCAAGACTTGCACGTGGCCGAACCCTCCATTCTGCTGCTGCTGGGCGCCGTTCTGATGTACACGACGTGTACACGCGAAGAAACTTGTGCACTCCCTGGCGCGCTTGGCACGAACGCCGGGAGAAAAATATCCGAATTGCGTATAAAAATCGCGGTACCGAAGCACGATTCGCACAACGTGTGAGCGGAAACGTGTGAATAAACATGCGAATGAATGTGAATCTACGTGAATCGCGACAAAGCGAACGGACGGGATTGCAAATTATAATTTTCATGTAATAACATGGAAAAAGGGGATAATTTCAGTGTTGGACTATAAACTATACTTTCGACAAATTGCATTGGTAAAGTACAGCGAACCGTTCATGCATCGACCGAAAGTAAATCTCCAATAAATCACTGCATTTTCGAGCGACCTGGATGGAATCTGGATATAAATTCAAAATTGTATGATTGGTGGTAAATTAATTTAACGACGGATTTACGTCATTTCATTAAGCTTAGTACATTCTATATACTCGGTTGCGTATAATAATTTCGCGATATAATTGATCCCATGATTATCAATTTTCTCATTAATTAATTGGTCCCCATTGAAATTCTATCAAGATGATAATAATAAAATGGCGTATCGTTAGCGTTTAGAAAAATATGCAATTATAATGCAATGCCGCGCGGAAACACCTGCTGCTGATTATTGTCCCATCGCCCAGTGAGCGCATTTTCTCCTCACGTGAGATCTCGTCCGTGACGAAGTTTCGACATTAATAAGGATCAAATATAAACGCGGCGCGACGCGAGAGATTGGAGTACCGCACGATTTTTTAAACATCGTATAAATTTTATTATGCGGGAGTATTCCGCACGCGAAATACTCGCGGTCTTATTAATGCGTTTCATTTATTCCCATCAGAAGTTCCGTACTCACCCAAGTAATCTCGATCCCTCTCGGAATTCTTTCACGGCCCACAGGAGCTTTCTTCGCTTTAAAGCCGCATTCTCAGGACGAGTGAGATCTCTTTAACATTTATTGCTGCATTTGTTCCCCTGGCATTTATTGCGGGATCTTCCTTGAAAAAGAAGACGTCTCTCGTTGCTACGCAAATTTCGTTCTCCGTCTAACGCTTATATAGCTATCAGAGATATATCTAGATACATCTCTGACACTACAAAAATTAGCATAACAATTGCATAAGTTTGAGGAAGAATCGTATAAAACTTCTCCTTCCGCATTAATTCAATGTAAATTATATCAAAAAATAAAACTATCAAGCGCTCTCTTGAAACATCTTATCATTAAAGTACTATAATATTGTATATTAAAATATCATCAAGTGTGGAAAATATGTGGAAAATATGAAGATAATTTTAAGAGAAGTGTAAAGAATTTATACTCGCTTTATATATCGCGCTTTCTTCCGCGTTTCTATCTCTCCGAAGGAAAATGTCAACCGGCGCACTTTCACGGTGCGATGCAGCCGCGGTGCGAGAATTACGCGCGGTGCAGCGAGCATCGTTCTCGTGAAAGAAATTTGCGCGGCACTCGATATACATCGACCCTTTAAAGGAAGATCCTCACTAAACACGAAAAGGCCCTCGATAAGCAGGCTCGGGACGTTAATGCGAAACTGATCGAGGAAAACGACATTTTCAGGGTGGTGCTACGAGGAGACGTGGGTCGCCTGGTATTTTCCGGCGAGTTCACCCCATTAAACATTTTTGCTATCTCGCTGGGATCTGCTCGAGGGTAGTCGCGGCGGTGAAGAGCGAGAGGGAAGGAACGTGAAGCAAGATGGGAGAAAAAGAGACGGAGGGAAAGAGAGAGAAAGAGAGAGAGAGAGAGACGAAGATGGAAGAAAAAGAGAAAGAGAGAGGATGGAAACGAGAGCAGGGATGTGGTACGGGGTTTGCAAGAGCTACTTGCTTGCTTGCTAGCTAGACGTCGGCACCTGTTGCTTTTACAGTCGACCCTACTTTCTGTCTCCGTCCTTTCCGTTCTGTCGACTTCTCTCTTTCTCTATCTCTCCTTCTTTTCCTTTCTTCTCGCGTGCTTCTTCGTACCGCGTTTTTCCTTCATTCTCTTCTTTCTTTCTTTCGTCTACGTACCCTGATTCTTCGACATGTCGGAGAGAAGGAGTTAAGCGTCCTGAGAGACGAGTAAGACGAGTCGCTCAAGACTATTTACGCAATTTAGCTTCCGTCGGAATGAATTGTCTCCCCTTAAATTTCGCCACATGATCGACCACGGATCCTGTTCTACATACAGTTTATCGTGTCTTCTTTACTTAACTAAGAGATTTCTATTTAATATCATCTATCTTGGAAGATAGACAGAATATAGATTTCTATATCTGCAAGATTCTATTTGAAAAGAGATATGATTTTCAGTCTGTTTTCACGTTAGATTTTCATTATTCCATTTTACAGAGACAAATATTAAAAAATTCCCTAGCTCCGAATATGATGGACGAATAATTGAAATGTCTTTCAATTAACTTTTATCAGATCTTAAAATATAATTTGATTATCGAGACAATTAATATCTAATTTAACGTAGAGCGTATTCCATCGACATGAAAATTCCATGCTGGAGCATAACGGGAATCGCAATGGCATCGATATAACTTCCAGGGTTCGCAATAACGCCAAGACTAAATCGGTAAGAGGCGGACTCGTCGTAAGGACAAAGTCGATTGCTCTTTGCAATAATCAACCGCAGTTCCTTTGTATAAGTATCCCACATTCAGTGCACGACGCATTGGTATGTGCCATTCAACGACGCGAGGCGCCAATACGGAGGGTACGCACGTACAAGCGACATACCATTGTGACGTGGCTTGATTATGTGGTTCGTACCTCCAATAGCGTGCCTCTTACTCCGTTGATCCTCTGCCGCCACTCGAATAGGTGCAGGGTGTATTTTGCGCCCTATCCTATATCGCTTGCCAGTCCAGGTACGAGGATCACCCTGCGAACACCATCAACATTATGTCCATCATTATCCTGTAATAACAGCCCCGATCGATAGACATCGTCTTGTGAGAATTAACTTTGTGTTATTAGAAGTCGAGTTTACGTTACGTCGGGATAAACAACGTTCCGCGGATTCTCGTAGAATTGCTGCTACAGCAAGAGCATTCCCGATGGAGTCCACCAGCGGTTGCACTCATTTCGCCCGGGCGGTTTTTCGAAAAGCACGTTAATATCGTTTGTAACAGGCTATTAACCCCTTATGGGGACATCTGTCGTGTGGTAGTTTTGTACCGTTCTAATTGAGCCGTAATGGATGATGGCTGGGTTTGGGAGCTTTTTAAAATGAAATTGTTTATATTCTTTCACCGGTAATATTTTATATCCATCATCTTTTTCAAGTTACTCTTGGTTCAATAGTAAAAACTGCCTGAATATAAAAAAAATAATTTCGTGTCATCCTGATGATACTACAAGTTGCAAAATGGATTTTTGATTTACCCATTACATTGCATAAATGTGCTTTAGTGCATCGAGTGCGAATTTGATGTACAGTAATCTCAAGGGTCATTATGCCACTGTGGTAAATTTATCAATTATTGCTCTTTAACGACGGAATGCAATAATGATCATGTATATATTTGAAGAATATTGTTCATAATAATAACGCGTTTGCTACATGTTTTTATCATTTTTCCATTGTCGAAATTGATTGAATGATTAAACAAAAATCAAGGTTGATATCGAGATTTATTTCATGAATTATTAATTGGCATTATACAAGCACACGCGAAATAATCCGTAGAGAGACAAAATCCTAAAATTTAAGATTTTTCAAATTCTCTCGGAAATTAAGCGACTCTCGCAAAACGCGTCTACTTTCGAAACTCTCGTTCATGATACGTCGTAAAAAAAAAAATCAAAAGCGTTACTCGTGCAAATAACGCCTCTGGGTTACATTCCCGGTCACCGGGTATAATGGATGGCGCAAATCATCGATCATCCTCCCTTAATAGCCCGACTCGCGCGCCGACTAAAAGGGGTCACGTCCCGTTTTATACAAGACATATCCGAGAAAAATCGTTGTCACTTCCAGTTTAACAACCAGGTATCCTTTTGTGCTGCAGGATCTTTCTCTGCCTTGCTCATAAGTTCGCTGAGCATGTAGGTTTGAAAGTTACGATATATATACGAAATAAAGAAGAAAATTGCACAAACATCGACGAATTGAAACGGATTTTCCAACATAATATCATTCACGTAGTAACTTTGCAATGAAATGCAGAATAATTAATAACAATTGGCAAATAATTTTAAAAAAAGTGTAAAAGATTGTAATATCGTGTCTTTACTTGGAAACAGAGATCGGCAATAGATTAAGAAAAAATTAATATTACATGATTATTTAATTAATTATTAATTCAATGAGAATATTTTCCGATTATTTGATTAATCAGTAATCGAAATCAAAAATTTTTTGATTACTTGAATAATCAGTAATCAAAGTCGAAAGTGTTTTGGTTACATGATTAATCAGTAATCAAAATTGAAAATTTTTTTATTACTTGGATAATCAGTAATCAAAGTCGAAAATGTTTTGATTACTTGGATAATCAGTAATCAAAGTCGAAAATTGTGAT
>VBVR01000859.1:318-39281 GCA_011638315.1 Tetramorium parvispinum | reverse complement strand
CATATATATATATATATATATATATATATATGTATATATATTAAAATAGTCTAAAATATGTAAAAGTGTAATATGATCTGAAATAGTCACCGCCCGAGGACGGGTGTAAACTCGCGGACTTCACATTTCGTCGGGCTGAGTAACGCCTACGGAAACTGACGCATGAATGATACATGAACGAGCCTCAGGGATCGTCTCGCATACTATTACCACCGTAAAGAGTCCCTTAGAAAATCTCTCGAACGGGAATACTTAGTTCGCATTTGCATAACATTCGTACGTACGTTTCGCTCTAAAAAAATAAGAGGGAGAACATTCGGCTGTGTCGCGAAATATACTCTTTTTTTTAAATGAAAAAAAAAAGGAATTTTATATTTACAGGCAAACGTTGAAATTAAGGATCCTAAAACTCGAAATACCAATTCAAACAGCACTTATGCAAAAATAAGCGCATTCTTTACAATTATTAAAAATTATATTGCACTAACAAAGTATATCAATAAAAATACTATCCTTTGTTATTAGTTCTACATTGAAGAATCTATCTTTCTACAGTATAGAGACTTAAGTAAATTGCGCGCGATTTTTCGCAGAGATTTTATTACCCTATGTCATTTCGAAAATCGAAGGGAGAAAGAGAGAAAGAACGAGGGACTTTAATTGGTATGTAAATCGCGTTACACACCGCGACTCGCACATATACATATACATAGAGACGACACGCATCCGATGCAAACAGTCAGATAGGAACATAGTGGGCTTATCGTTTATGCGTGCTCGTACTCGTTGGACTTTACCATATATTATCCTCCACACCGATATCAGTATAAATCGAGCGACTCTCCCGCCATATCGATTTTCGCATCGAATGTTCCCTCCAACGACGTATCGTCCAAAGTGATTTCTATCGCTTCCGGGCCAACTTGTGCATTTAATCACATCCCGATGATTTATTTTCTCACTCTAGTTTTTAGTTGGCAGTTCCTACCCATCTGTACTTTATTTATATCAGAGCAGCTAATTAGTGAATGGCTATGCTTTCTCTATAGTCACGTAAGATCGAGTTTAACATCCTTCTTCTATTATTGATAATTATAACATTTCTATCTCTACAGTTTTATATCCACCAATGGATTTTTGCGAATCAGATTAATTGCGATGATATTAGTTTTAAATTATACACTGAAGATGGTCTAAAGACCGAAACGTTTATAATGTAAAGATTACTCGAATGTAATAAAAAAATTTATACACGAACATCTAGTATCGGCTCATAGCCCCTGAAGACTGAGATCATTTTTAAATAATTGAGCCTTCAGATTCATATTTCTATCTCTATTTTTTTATATAAAATTAATCTAATTAAACTTTTACTCAGAAAAAATTGAATTATATTAAAAATTAGAAAAACATAATTACAGTATGAATTTCACAATAAAACCTCAGAGATTGAATATAAGAGCTCGTATTAATATAAAAAATTATTTTGTTTAATTTGCCTCTCCGATGCACGTTGTATCGACCACCAAACTTGTCTTATCTACATTCACATTGTGTTGGCGTATTACGACAAAAGCGCGCGGTTCCAACCGTTGAAAACTCGAGAAACGGGATCTCGCACGCAAAAGTGCGAGAAAGGGACGGAAAGTGGAAATATGAAAGTCTCCGTTTTCCCTGGCGCCCTTTTCTCCTCGGGTTAGAGCTACTTCGCATCCAATTTCGTTCACCTCTTTGCTCGCGGTAGCCAACGAGAGCAACGACCGCCATCCCCGCCGAAGTAGCATGTATTTTCATGTTTTGTCATTGTTTCACATATACATACACGAGAAAATGCGACGATCTGTGATATTTGTATTTTCATCGTAAAAAAACGATTAGTTTAATTAACATTTGAATATAACCGAGTTCACAGCGAACATTTTCTATAGTAAAACATTGAATTGTATACTCTCCTATTATTTTGCAATAATTCCACTAGTAACGCAATAAAATGTAATTTAACGAATCAGCAATGCAACTTTTACAAATTTCTATTTATCTCATTAATTTTGCTTCTTTTCTGCGCGTATCATCGGAATGTATTTATCGATTAATGTGTGGATGCGAGCAAGCAATAAGAGTAAAACCTTATCCTTATATTACGAAGGATTGAAATTTATTAGTGATTATCACCGGCGGAACAAAAACCTACGTACGTTTACCTTAGTGTGATTGCCGAGGGTAGCTGGGAACGAAATTTGTTTGCCGCGAGCCGGAGTTTCGTCCCGTTGAAACAACGAGAGCGAGTCCAATGAGATCTCAATGAGATTAAAAAGTTGTCAACTGCTCTTTCCTTCCTTCATCCCGGCTATTCCCCGCTTTCCCTTTATCCCTGGCACGTTCCCGTTTTCGCGCCACTCCCGGGAAACTTTGCTAGTTAGAATTTCTCATAGCACGTTCTGAAAAGAAACCGTTCCCCGTTGCTGCTACCGCATCGAAGTCAAGCTTGGGGAATGCACCACCTGATAATAGCGCTCGAGACACTGTCTGTCCGCGTTTTCCCTCGAATTACCAATGTCTTGGTACGAAGAAGGGGAAAAAGGGAAATAGGAGATGTAGCAGACATTCCAATTTGTAGTTAGCAATCAGCAAAATGGAAATCTATTCTTTAGAATGTTGGTATCGTCGTAATTAAAATAAAGTTGAAATAATCTTTCACATAGTAAAGGCACGCTCAAATGCTTATGTAAAGTTCCTGCCGTAAGAGAAGTTAAAAACGTTCAAATGTGAAATTATTTTTATACCAATTCTAAAGATGTAAATAATTTAAGACTATTAAAATTTTTCATGTGAAAAACACAAATGATCATTAGTATCTCATTATTTCACGTACACGATTATCGATCATGCGCCGTTGACAAATGTACTTCCGTTTAAACACTTATTAACCCAAGGTTTGCAAGGTTTAATGGCAAGACACATTTAACCCGTACAGCGGGATATTATTTATTCACTCGCATAATTCATAAACCCATACGATTCATTAACTCGTGTATCTGTAATGTATTTATGCAAAACGAATGACCCAACAAATGAATAACCCAACTTTAGTCAAACTCATTAAAAAATCTATTTTAGGAAATTAGTTTCAAAGTTATTAATACGCGAAAGCGTATTTTATGTGTCGATATATGTATATGTATATATTTTAACATGTTAATACATCTCTACGGTATTTATGGTATTTACGTGCGCGCGGTATTTAACTGAAAAAATATCGCGGCAGGAGAGTTCTTAAATATATCGTGGCCCGGTTTCGGGAAGTAGGATTAATCACTTAGCAAATGCACGTACGCTCCGCCGCTCGGTGGGTGGTCCAATCCATCTCGTGAGACCAGCAAGGAGATCGCGAGACTGCGAGACAAACTAAGCGTCGGTAGTGCAAACTGAGGCTGCGGCGACGCCTTTGAAGGCGAAACCGAAGTTCTGTTTGCGGACACATTTCCCCAGTCGCGTATGCCATGATGTATGTTCAAAGCAACGCACATTGACGGCAACTCTTATCTTATCTCCGATCCGTGCATTATCGCTGCCAAAAGCGTTGCGCTCCCCGAATGATTACATATTTAGTCATAGTTAATGTGCAGCCTTAGGCGATACAGCGAGCGCTGTTCGCCTTTGGTTTTATCGAGGGCTAGAGCTACAATTAAACTAGTTTGTTTACCGGAACAACATAGGTTATCGATTATGTTATTTTAATTGACAAATATAACAATCTAGGCACTGTTAATCCGAGAATTAAAATGGATTATTAGAAACTTGTTAAACTGATTTAAATTGACAATCAAGCTAATTATGTCGAAAAAAAATTCAAGTCGACTATGGGGAAATAAAGATACGTTAATGAGAAGTTAGATCGATCTGTAATAAGATAATTATAAGAAAGAAGAATCATAGAAGAATCATTCACATACATGTGTACGCACGTGCAAAATTGTTTCTGCATGTAACGAGCAGACGGGAAGAAAGAAGCCCCGGTGTACGACTGTGCGATAAAAAATATATTTGCCGTCCCAGTTTGCTCCGGTTGGCGTAGTACGGCGAAAGCTCTTCAGTAAATCCAGCTTAAAGCAGCTGTGTAAACGTTGACCTATATTACAATCACGGCGCCCGGAGCGTCCGCCAGTAGCACTAGCAGCAGCAACATCACCACTACCACCATCGGCATCAGCATCGCCGTCAACGAACAGCATCGTTAGGACGAGACTACAAAGTAACCCGATGTAACAGCACGCGGGAGAAACGTGTACAGTTCGCCCGAATACTAAATACGCTCAAGTCGGGTGTCACAATTATTTCTTACCGCGATATTCGCTCGACGACCTGGCCGTCAAGAGGGCTCTTCAAAGGCCCGTTTCTCTTGTATCGGTACCAGTAATCATCCCGCTCGCCTGCGCAAACGAGAAACTCCCGCCCTTAATTAATGCAGAGATCCGGACGTAGTTTGTGGTAGTGACTCCTTTAACTTTTGAAATAGTGCAAGCTCGCGCGAAAGTTTTTGGTTGCTGATTATATTACGAGGTCTTACCGTGGTATTTATGAGAACTGAAGTTAAACCATTGGACGATGTATAAGATATCGATCAAGAAGAATTTAACTTTAATGGTTTTAATTACATACATTTTTTAACAGTTATTAATATCTTTTTAGCAAAAATTTCGAGTCGATCTTTTACTTAATAAATACGATAATTAAATGATAACTAAATCACTCATATAATTTTGAAAATATAAATTATATTTGAATTAAAATAACAGACAGTAATTTTATTTTTTATACTTTAGTATTTCATTGCATTCCGTAAACTACGATTTATTACAATTTACGTGAACGATATGAAAGTAATAGAGCTTTCCGTTTCGTTATTTATTTATTTATTTATTTACATCCCGTAACAATCAATCCTGCTAATTACTCGTCTTGCAATACACGTGTATCTATCAACATTGCACTCGCTAATCTTTTTTTTGCCGCGTTTACTTTCACGCACACTCGAACGTGTCATAGAGACATCAGCGAGATCAAAACGTGCCGTGAGAGGAGAATCTCGCATGTCGTGAACAAGGGCTTCACTTTATTTCTCTAGGCGGCTTCATCACCGAGATGACTATCGTCTAATCTTCTGATTGTGAGAGAACGACTACACTGCGGAAACGATACGGGATAAGCCGGGCTGGACGTACGTAAAGAAAAATGGTACAACTACTGCGCAAGTAGTCCGCCTCCACGACCATCCTCTTCCACCAGCCCAACTCCCTGGCCCCGCTATCTATGGTCCGAGGGTTGGGTGGTAAAAGCGGAGAGACACTTAAAGGATTTACGGGGCTGAGAACTCTAGACTCCGCTCGGATCGGCTCGAGAAGTACGGGCGAAACTAAGTGCACGCTTAAGAAGGAAAAAGAAGGTAAACGAGAACGCGATGTATATATGGTCAATTCTCCGTTGTCAAGTAAACTTTCGGTATACGCTCCGTAATGTTCGAGCAGAGTGTTAATTCCATCGCGATTCATTGATATTGTTCGAAAGTATTATACAAGAAGTCTACACCGTACACATATAAGTATGTACGTTAATTAGATAAGAAATAATGAGAAGGATACATTAAATGCAATTGAGAAAAAAAAAAGGTAAACGCGAAATAAATTTGGTCTAAATTGCAACGCCGACAAAGCGATGCACTTCTCTAGAGCACTAGATAATGAAAAGCTCTAATATTTGCCGATAAAAACCAAATATTTGGACGTACAACATACGTGGTAAGTGGCGTTATTTCGAAGGAGGAATAATAAAAGCTCGATAAACTGCAGCCCATTGTGCACTAGCTTGACTATCGTTTGAGAGGACGGCCTTTGCATCACCGGCATTGTTGTGGGCTGTAACACAAAGCTTTCCTTCTCTCACTCCCTCGGCGCCCCTTGCCACTTCGTGCACCGCCCGCTCCTCCCCCTTCCCGTTCTCATTTCTCGAGGCTGCCTGCTGCCGAAGGGGATAACTCGTTCGTTGCAAACGACGAAAAGAGCATTATGGACGAAAACTCTACCGCAACGTAAACTTCCTTGGAAGAAATTGCAGAACAAAGCATTAATTCGTTTCGAGCTGTACGATAGCAGGCAGCCTAAAACACACGCTCGAGTGATTTAGAATTACAATGCCGTCGGATTTCAGGTCTCGTGATGCCTGCGAAATTTTTGTACGTAAAAAGAAGCGAGTACATCTGCGAGAGAAAAAAAGACGAGATATCGCCATGTGTTTAGCGCAAGCCGAGCGTTGGACGTAAAACCAAGCAATCCTTCCAAGTTAGAGGAGAAGTTCGTTACTTTATCTCCCGCGATACTAACGGAAGAACTCACTTCATTGGTTTCGTGAGATGCTGCGAGTGCTGGCTAAGTCAGTGCTAACGTAGGAAACTCGGTCGAGCGCGGAGCAAGTCTGATTCCTCCACTCGACGGCGAATATAGCGGAATGAGCGGATAAGAGGGGAGCCAAGGAATCTCTCTTTTCCATTTTCCCTGACTTCGTCGTAACGAAGCATTTACATTGCATATGTATGTACAACATCGACCGGCAGACTGAACAAGCGAATGCGTGGGCGTGGAGAGAAAGGTCTTACAGCCAAGACGACCAAAGCCACTTGAGCATTCCGCGTGAAGCCACGTGGCGGTATTAAGGCCTCGCTAATGCACCCACCACGCGTGTATACGTCGTGTAAAATTGTCGGCGCGTTTACTTTGTGCCGGTCCGGGATTCTGAAGCTCACCTATCAACATGACGATATTGCACGAAAGAAAGGACCGCCTAATGAGAAACGATCGAGTGTATAAATTTACGTGCGAAAAATACTCAAAAAAATTTTCCCGTTTTTGGCAATACGTGATATGTGAACCGTATCTCAAACTGGCAAATTTCAAATGTCGCATATTGAGAAGTGACATTTTTTACAAATACACCATTCACCATTTCTCGTTTATCATATTCAGCTTTATATAAATTTCACCTTTAAATGTCATGAATTATATTCAAATATTATATATTCGTGCGCGGCAATATCTGACAATTATTCCTACGCAAACATCCAAAGAAATCATCACCGTAATATTTCCTACGCTACGCACGGATGAGCAGAACATGTAATTATAATTAAATAACGTTAATTTGATAATTTATGTGATAAGCGCAGGTGAAAAATATCAACGCGCGACCCGTAGTTTCAATTGACACATTAATTAGGGACAAGCAGCGCACGTGTCTCGTTTGCATATCGCCTTTATCGTCTCCGTATGTACTACCGAGACCGGAACAACGAGAGGAGGAAGGTTACGAAGGGGTTGCTGGACCGGCAGAAACTTATAGCAAACCTGACTGGTAGGAACGGGGTTGAATGCTAAGCACGGCCAGTCGGTTACATTTGCTTGCCGCCCGGCTTCTTAATGAAAACCAACGGCATGGAAACGTCAGGTTTGCTTTGCCTTAAAATTGGAGGCACGACTCGCTTAGCACGAGTATTCCCAACGCAAACGGAATGAGGTTCAAATGCACGGCTAATTCGCTATGCTGTTTTACATCCTATACCTTGCCGATCAACTCTCCTACATACGCATATCTCAAGTACATCGACGTAAACGGGAATACATTTGCGAAAAATACATATCCAGCTTCATCAAATAATGGATAGTTGAAATAAATTAAAGTTTAACATCATGTTTCGAATTCTAAAAAAGTACAATTTTGTTTCTATAAAATCTAGTTGCACCAACAGTCAACAGTCAAAACTACATTAAAAAATTTTCTCTAGATTCCTTCAGTAGTTATTGCCATTTTTAATGTGGACAGAGAAGAAAATTTTAGTCGATCCTGATGAACGCTGACACGAACGAGCTACACGCAGTAGCTATAAGCAGTGAAGCGAGATATAACAGCCTTCACGATTGTCTACTTCATCGTGACTACTTATAAAGCGATAAAGCATCGTCTCGCGAAAAGAACCGTACGCTCGTTTACCTTTTAACGATGGCGAGAAGCGCGGATGCAATAACTCGACGGAAAAGTAACCGGAAGGGCCTCCGTGCTGCTCGTTACGTAGCGTCTACGCTTTTACACTCCCCGATACACTCGGCCTTAACTTTTTACTCTCTTCATCGGCCTTTACGGAAAATTAACGACGGCATGGCGTGGAGCGAGGCGCTCGATTAAAGGCTGAATATTTATGTCCGCCTCTTATGCCCTCCCCATTTTCTGTAAGAGAAAGTGTTTATCCGCGCCTGTCTCGGCAAAAACGCGATGTCTAATTATTTCTCATTTATTCCCTCATTCATGTCAAACTTTATAAGCAACTTTCACTTTTCAAACTTTTCCGAATAATTGTATTTACCATGACGAAATAAATCGAACAAGACTAATAAAGAAAGAAACCAAAAGAGACACTCTTTCGTATTAATATCAATTGATTGTCAATAGCTGAAGCTGCTAAGTAGTAGAAGCAGCTGTACAGAAGTATGTAATATGCACACAAGAATTTTCAAAATCAATTTATCAAATAAAATTCTTTTAAACTTACATTTTTATGATTAAATATAGGGTCATAGAAATAATAAGTAAAAAATTGGTAATGTGTTTTCAATTTGAATATTTTTTATCTTTTTTAAATAAAAAATAGCTATTTAATTTTCGCTATCTTGCTCCACCTATATCAAACATGTACAAATCTTTATTCTTATTTTCTTATTCTTTATATTATTATTAAATTAAACTGTATCTTGTTTCCAATTTTCCTCGAATGTTTATTATCATTCACGAAACCGTATGATACGCAATGTATGATATGCAAATGTATGCGAGCATTCATAGCCCGTGCTCGGGTCCGCGGGTTCGTTAAGCCTAAATGACTGTGCGGATTTGTCATCCCTGTGGGAATGAATATCTCTTGCGTGTCACGAGCCTCCCAGCGACCTCGGAGTGGTCCATGGCGACGTAAAATTCGACGCTGGCGCAGGTGCGTGTCCCGCGCGTTATCGACCAGCGATAAACGCTAGACGATACATTGACGTGATACGCGAATACCCGAGGACGGCGGTAAGTCGGTCCCCATCGTTGGACGGCAATGATCAAAATGAATGTTCGCGTTGATAGTGCCTGCGCTACATCCCACTGCCCGCATCTCGACGACAAATCGCGATACGATTCGAAAACGATTAGCGCTATCTCTCGAGTCTGCGTTTGGCCACGAAACCGACGACCAGTCACCCCTTTCTGTTTCCCCCATAGGATACGTCAAAGGGTTCCATTTCACGTAGCTATGTAATTATTTAATTTTTAAAAATATCATTCATTTCTGCACAGAACGGCAATTCCATCTTATCTTTTATAAATCTTCTTAAGCTTCTTTTCTTTGCTATAATTTTTATTAATTTATATATTAATATTTATATTCGCTAATAGCAAAAATTGCAAATATATCAAATAATAAAATGATGAAAACATACGCTACCATGTTAATATCAGAATTTCGCTCGATACGATGCAAAACGTAATTTCTCGTGCGGTATTTTCGTGCCGATACACTCGCGTATCCTTCGTACCTTGTGGGTGCCCACACCCTCCGCGTTCGATCGGGCGTTTCGCGGCGCGATTCGAAGGCGATTAATATTATCCGAACCTGCCGATACGGCTGGCGCTCTGTCACGGACGAGGAGAGGAGAAAAGGAAGCCGAGGCGGTGGCGGTAGAAGCGTCCGCAACCGGCAACGAAACCAATAACTATTAATCGAAGCGCCACCGCACATTCAGCAAAGTCGACGCGATTCGAACGCGCAGCAACCCTCGATTACATCCCCCGCACCCCTGGCGCATCGGGTCACGCACGTATTTCAAACGGCGAACACCACCCTAAACGCAAAGTCGTGTCTCTCTTTACGGCCCTTTCATCTTGCGTCGCTCTTCCCATTAAGCACCTCGACGTAATAGCGTGCTGATTTCGCGATGTACACGTATCTCTAAGGAAATATATCTTCAGCCCTTCAATTCCAGATATTCCGCATACCCAGTGCGCATTAGTTTTTGAGTAAGTGATTTATATATTAGAAAAATATATTAAGAGAATCGTAAAATAGATGTTTTTGTTATATTCTCGGCAAAATGTGACTATTTTTCTATCGAAAAAATATAAAAAATATATTAAGAGAATCGTAAAATAGATGTGTTTGCTATATTCTCAGCAAAATGTGGCTATTTCTCTATCGAGAAATAAAATATAAAATAAAATAAATAATTTTTCCACTCTGTAATGATTCGAAGTATAATCACAATAATATTGAAAGAGTTCAAAGACCTAAGAAGACGGCATTTAGATGAAATATTTGAATCTGGTATTATGTCTTCCGGATACAGAATGTCTGGTACAGACAGTAGGGAGGAACCAGACTGACCGGTTGACGGGGTTATCAAGAGAACGTAGATAATGTCGTTCCGTCCTTAAACTGCCACACGTAACTCGTGTGGCGACTTCCACCGCGTTTCTCTCCTTTCCCTAATCGGTAGACTGGCGATCGCACGTACCGAAGTGCGCGACCGGCTCGAAGATATACGACGAACGAATATCCGGAAGGGGCGGTCTGGAATTCTGGACTCTGTCCGAGAGACCGCAGAACGAGGGGAAGAGAGATCGCGCGCGCGCGCACAAAGCGGTTTTCTCCGTTTATGAGTTTGCACACATGCATGCATGATGTATGCGAGGATGCACCTAACAGGAGACTTTAGAGTGCCTCTCAATTGTTTCAAATCTTTAGAGAAGTTTATCAATATTTATTAATCCCTTCTAATTCTATAATGACTTATACTAAAAATAATAATGGAAAGCTCATTTAACTTAATGTAGTTTAAATCCAATGATTAATCCATATGATTAATCATATTATACTTCATAAAAACACGCAAATCGGAAAAGTTTCTTTTCACAATTTTTTAAGATTTGTATGTACAAATATCTGTACAAAATATTTAGTTATATTAATTCATATATCGTGCAGACATTAAATGTTTAATTCGCTCACCGTTGCTGCCATGAAGAGATAAGGGGCGGCTTGGAGGGCAGCAGTTGTGGCTTCAGTACACGAGCCATAGCAAACTGCCTTCTGACATTCTGTAACAATATAAAGGAATTTTTCATTAGTAATGCAGTAAATATGAAAGCAGATTCGTCATGCAAAGAGGTAATTTTAATCACATGCTCAAAGTGTGTCCAAAAGCGTTTATTTTATTCCGAGCTAAAATTGTTCAGAAAAATTTTGTGCTAGAAAATATTCGCAAGACAAATTTTTGCGCAAAAAGTGTAGTGAAATGCAAGCGCATATCACGCGATATGTATATAGCAAATTGAGGAATTCAATTTTGTGCGTACGATATCCGACGCCGAGAGACCGCAAGAGTGGTATTTTTGTTTCCGGGAACAAAAATATATTTTGTAACACGATTTCAAGACTGAGCAATATAACGCAATAAATGGCAAGAGATACTTCAATTTTTACAAGTGACTTTTGCACTGCGCCTTGTTTGTAAAAGATAGTGAATAAAGCAAAGGATATGAAAAAAGCATATTTTAAAAGTTTGACCGCTGAGTTATTTACCGACAAATTCTCAATATTGAAAATTGGAATTTTTCGGAATTTCCCGTTTCAGTCACTTGCGAAAAACGCGAAATTACACAACTGTGTCGTTACATGGAAATCAATTTCAGGAATTCAGAGACGAATGAATCCAACGAGCGAAAAAGAGAATGAGAGTGAATGAGAAAGACGGAGAAAAAGGGAGTGGATAATCGTATACTAATTGAAAGCAAATTCACTCCCGTGTAATTGTGCGTTCTAATTTAAAGTCATGCAAAAGCGTTCTCGCGTTGACTTATTCGGAAACTCGAATAAAGAGCGAAAATAATCGCAAAGAGGTACTCCTTCATTCATCGTGAGTTTCACAAGAACCGCGTTCCTGTAATTAAAAAATTACGTCTTTATCTGGTCAAAGCTACCGACATCGCTCAAAATTTCACCGTGACGATAAAACAAAATTGCCGAAATTCTGGTCGTTCCTTCGTCGGCGTCCGCGCCGATTCGAATTTTATTGGAATTTTATTGGAGATTCCCGTATGGTGTACCGTTGCGATTTAACGAATATATTGGATAAAACGTTAGAGGAAACATCTCGTACGAAACTGTGTGTGATACGTCAAATCTATATATTTAATGTTTCTGTGAAATTTGCCAATATGAAAAAAAAGCTTTGTCATAACGAATACCTATGCCAATGTTATGATAAAATATATAGACATTATGAATAAAATGTATCCACACGTGCTGCAGATTATAAATATCACTTATTCAAGTCACACGTTACACATTCGCGTTCACATCGATGATAAAAATATCATCCAAAGTGTCTTAATCGAATGATAAGAGAAAAATATCGTATATTTGAAGATATTCCTGTAAGCGCATAATTTCAAAAACTATATGTTAAGTATTCAAAAGTGATTCTAAATATTACGCAAATTATTACTGATTTATAAAATTTATCGTAAATTTAAATAATAAATTTACAAACATTATTATAATAAATTGGCACGTCATACCGACGAAATAATCGTGAATAATTTAAACGTCGATTTCATCCAAATTGCACGCGTGTTTTATCGCATCTAATTGCTCTGCAACAAGAGGTTGCTGACGGCAAGGATACAGTGTTTTCGACAGAAAGCGTTGGACATTGCGCCGCGGAAAAAAACTCGAAACCAATCAATCCAATCAAAGACAACATTGTACGCCGTTTCGCTCTCTTCGCTTTCGCTTCACCGAACTTGAAGGTTCGCTACGCTCAGTACAACCCGGCAAATTAACCCAAGTTTCACACGCCCCCGCCAAAACTTGATACCTCTGGCACGGCCAATCAAACTTCGAGTTTCGGTAATCCCCGGGCCAAATACTCCCGTTTACACGTTACACGTTATGGTATAAGACGGGCCGTTTCCTTGAGTTTCGCCGCCGCTAATACCCGGAGTTTCGGCCGCAAGTTGTCATCCGGTGACGGCAGGCGGACTACAATCGCGCAACCGCGATTTTCTTATCCGAAAAGGACGGATGAATTAAAACTTACGAGAGAGAGTCTGTCTGGACCGCCGAATAAATTGTTAATTCTTTTTTTCGTACGGATTCACGTTTGCCGATTTCCAAATATAGAACTTCTTATAAAACCTACTGTTCGTTAGTCGAGTTAATTAACGAGACACGTGTAAATAAAAGAAAGGCACGGGAAAGAGGGAAAAGAAGAGTAAAGAGGAAGAGCGGGAAAAATGCAGCAATCTCTATAAAACTACACGTAGAAGGGAACCGAAGGACCGAGTTCTAACAAATGAAATTACTTAAAGCAAACGCATTACTTTTTCAGTGCCACTATCCGATCGCAATGACCCCCGATGGTGGTCGAGCTACGTTCGATACGAAAAGGAAGCGCCCGATGTGTGTTTCATTCTCGTTCTTGCCCGTAGGTAGCTTCCACCAGGGGTCCCCCAGCCACCCTCTTTCTGTCGCGTAGTTCCATTCGAACACAGTCACATGCATATGCAAATTTATTCTGCTGGTGCATTAGTGAGCGCGGCGCAGCGCGCGACTATGTTGTGTATCTGCGTATAGGTGCATGTACTTGTACGACGGCACATTGCGTGGCGCGTGTATGCGTATATGTTGCGGGGAGCCGTCGTACAGGCCGATCGCGGCGGAGAGGGTCATAAATTAAATGATGTAAATGCTCTGTCCACCCTCTGTCGCTACGAGCGGAGACGGCACACAGGGTTACCCTCTCGCATCCACCGCCCTCCCGACTGGTTGCTGCCGCCACCGCCGCCATCCCTGGTCCTCCACCGACTCCGACGATCGTCGCTATCCCCCTTGCCTTGACGCTGGACCCCGCCGACTGATTATAATTATCGGGATCTACACTCCGGTCCAGCTTCGTTTGCACGCACCGGATGACAACGAGCGAGAAAACGTAGGTACCTATCTGTTATATTACTTTCCGAACATGTGATGCACGCGACGTTTATTCGCGATTCACACAATTCGACATGAAAAGAATTTTTCATTTTACGCGGAGATTAATTTATTTTATCTATACAGACGTCTAAAAATCACATTATATTCAACATATCACATGATGAATTTTAAACTAACTGAAGAGTAAGATATTATTTTATATTAATATATACTTAATTAATATATACTTTGATGTTTTTAGCTTGATAAAATCTCGCTATTACTATTCACTTGTTTGTTGTTTTCTTCCGTCATTGAGAAAGTTTATTATGTATCTTTTCTGCTTACGTCTCTCGTTTCTTGGGAAACTCGCACGTTTCGGAAACGAGACGGCACTTAACGGGGTTATACGAAACCTACGTTATCTATTTATTCCTCTCAATATCCGGTTCACCGATATTTATCTCCTTTCTTTCCATCTTCGACCGTAGCGCAGAAGAATAAGTGCCTGGCAGATTCCCGCCGAGCGATCGATAAGCGCGAGCTCTGACCTGATTTCCTCGACGTTAACTCGGCGAGCAGAGAACATCGAGTTTCTGAGACCTTCGATCGAGAAGATGGGAAGGATCGGTAGAATCGCTAAACCCCGCTCTCAATCGGATTCGAATTTGATAGTATTTGAACAGCCAGCGTCACTCTCGTAAATTCGGCACGCCGTTTGTGTATCCCTTCCCCATACGTTACTCTTGCCTTCCTTCTTTCGCGCGATCCGATATTTGGTTCGGCGCAGATAATCGCTATCGATTGTTGTCGCTCGTTTTCCTAAAGAACGAATCGTATTTGCAATGATTTAGCAATAACTTGTCCCCACAAACGCGTTCAAACAGATCCGGATACAAACAAACGCATCGATTATCGATCCCGCAAACGATATTCCAATGGATATCGGAAATACTTGGAATTTGTAGTAGTGCAAATATCATTATTTACAAGTACTTAATAGAATAAATGAACTAAAATAATCATATTCATCGAATTCAGACTTATTATTGTGATCGCATATAATAATTAATCTAACAGTATCTTATCAGAAATCAGTTCATTATAATAAGAGCAATCAAAGAATTCACCAATTTCTGTTCCAAATCATCGCCCTAAGATATTTAAATCTTAAATATCTTTCTCCGATTAAGTACAAATATATTTTCGTAGTTGGAGATTAATAATAATTAATTTTATCAATATCGAAACAATTAATATTTACAAGAAAAATAATTTCTTTATTATTACGAAAATGCGTAAAGATAATTCGGTTATCGCAACGATTTGCAAGAACTGATTAATATACAGCAAATCGTTTACCCGAGTCGATGTACGATATTTCCAGAGATGCATAAAATATATCAAAGTCATTATCCCATTTCGTTCTTATGAAGGTTATTTATCCAATCCGCGCTCCGCGTTCATAGCCCTATATCGAGTTCATGCGATATACGTTCGTGATGTTCGCGGCCGAGCGCGTTTCCACCCTGAACGTAAAGCCGATGAAAATGCATTGGCCGTAAATAACGTCGGTCGGGTTTCGAAGGCGCGCACCCGCGCTTACAAGGAGATAAAATCAACTTGACCTCGTTCCATCCCCCAGCCGCATTTTCAGCTTCTTTCGTATCGTGTTGTCCTCCTGCCGCAGCCGGCTCGATCGGCAATGGAATGGAAACACCCCCGTGCCGATCGGGAAAGGCGATAACCATTAAGAAAAAGTGGCTGTGCGAGTTGAATCAATGGAGATGACGCAAACGCGTGACTGATAACATCGCGGAAATTTTGCAATGATTTAATTTCAAAGTGCGAAGCTTTACGCGCGAGTTTAAAAAGAGAAAAAGACGAACTTCCACCTGTTCAGCAGCGCGATCGAGTTTATTGTTGGAGTTTTCATGGAGAATCTGTCGCCAGGACGTTCGAGATTCATTCAATTCATACTTAATCTAATTTCATCCGATTGCGTCAACTGCCCGTTACGATTATAACCACATCGATTGATTTCAACAGCAGTCGGGCGAAAAATTCTGAATACGGCACAGTGTTTATGCAATCCCGGATTACACGCTTAATATGCAAAATGTATGTACGCATATACAACGTATCGTAATTATGATGATCAACATGCCGTGCTTTCCATATCAATACCAGTGCAATTATATGCATATATATTCTGCATATGCAGAGAAATGGTTAATATTGGTCGAACGAAAATGATGTTAAAATTATATAAAAATCTTGAAAATCATTATCTCTTCAGAATAGTATACATACATATATACATACCACTCATCAAGATATCAAATAATATATAAACCATCCAAAAAGAAAAATATATTTATATACGTAAACACAAAATTTACTTCTCTTTACATTTCGAGATATATGTATATCGTTTAACATCAAATGATCGCCAATATTAATCATAACTCAAATACGATATAATAATATCGTAATATAAAAGTCCCATAAATCGTAAACTCGATAATCTAACTGGCTTTGCGAGCTAGTTATGTAAGTTTTGAGAGACTGGTTTCCTGTGGCTTCTGTAATATTCAACTTCTCGTGCCCGTCGCTTCCGCTTCCGAAAATTTTGATGGAGATTTTAATCGAATAAGAGGAAGCAAGAGGTGAATGCAGAAACAAAACGGGTGCTTTTATTGCGGCTTTATTGCGGCTGTTGAATATTCAAAGCGATAAGGGAACGTTCGTCGTCTCGCAACAATGCACACGCAGTATACTTAAAAAAAAAAAAAGGCAGTTGAACATCGGCATTATTGAATAAACGCATTTGCATTCTGACTGCGTTACCCTCGAATCTATTCTAATTTAACTTTGATCTGTCACTTCTTTCAAAGAGATACCTCGTACAACGAAAGCTTTAACTTGATTGTTATTGTGTGTTTCCTCTTGTATTTGTACGTATCAGTGCAAGATCGGGATATGTAGATACATACGAGACGGAAGTTTAATTTAACCACGAGAGACCCACTAAGGTCTCGTCCACGACTGTTTTGTATATATAAGGTAGAATCGGGACAGTTAAATTAAACTTACACAAGTAACGATATTAGCTCTCTCGCAGCTACCCTCCCCCTCCCCCTTACAAAAGCAGTTCTTGCATTTACATGACCAACCGACGAGTCTCGCCCGTTAGAGAAATCCAAAATGGCTTTCTCCGGTATATTCCATAACTGCCGCGTTAACGGGATACTGGTCAAAATTAAGTTTCGCAGTGCGCCGACGTTAATTCGTCGAGACATTACAGGATAAGTTAACAGGCTTTTACACCGGTAACGTAGTTACGCTTCGTTACGGAAAACTCAATCAGGGGACACGAAATATTTAAACCGATAATCGTTCGCCGTTCCTTGCCTGCGCCTGCAGCCATAATGTTACCTCGTCGATGTAAACATATCTGAAAAGCGACGAGATACCCATTATGACTGTAACTTTGTCAAGCAACGGCGTCTGCAAAAATAATAATGCACAGTCTCGTTAGATTTCTATTGTTATAATATAATAACGATTGAAAAGCTTTGGATAAAAATATATTCAGCATGTTATCTGGCACGTTATCCATAGCGATCATTAACGCGCCTATTCGCTTAAATTGTTCGCGGTACTGCAAAATTTACGAGAGAGAGCGCATTTCAATTTAATTAATCCGGAAATAATCTAAATAATCTAACCTTTATTACAAAAATTCACAGTCATTTCTGTGCTACCAATCCCTCGTTACGTTGTCGTAAAGAAAGAACGCAGCTGCATATCACTGCACTTTACATGTTTAAATGAAAGATACGCCACATGCCGGTTTTTGCGAACGCTATATCTCGCATTCATCTCGTCCAGTCCTTTTTTTCTCTCGACGCATTAAATTTTTATATCATCTCCCGTTTGTGACTTAAATTTATATAGCGGAATTTGGTCGACTACTCGTAAAGTGAGTTAAAGCACCGAAGGCAACTAAACTAATTCAAGCTCGTAACGTAACATTTAAAAGGCAACACCCGCCGGCCGAGTCTCTCTTCAACTCTGCGTTATTATCCTTTACGTCATAAAGCGTATGGTTGTACTTGCGGGGAAGTATGAAGCACGTATTCCTGCGAAATGTCAGGTACACGTCAGAACGTAGTCTCTGTGTCCATTCTTTATTCTTTCTTTGTACTTTTCAGATGGTTAGAGTTTTAATCGCGCACAGTAAATAACATTCCGGTATGAGAAACAACCTGCTGAAACAAATTCAATGTTGTATGCGTGTTTACGTAGAAAATATTTATTTCGGTCATCGCTTGTTTTATAAAAATAATTTGTAGTCATCAGATTATTATATGCTATTGAATAGTAGCAGCAACGCGAATAAATCAAGAAAAATTTACATATGCGATAAAACGTTTAAATGTACATCCTAAATGATGAAATAAAAAAAAAACAGAGTCGTTTCTCACATTCCTCCAATTATACTTGACGCACGCTTGAATCCCGTCGTTATCGATGACAGGATTACGTACGAAGGCGCGACTGCACGCTTCGCTCGCCGAAAATCCAATCGAGGCTAAAACGACGAGGGGAGAAAAGAGACGTTACTCCGATCGAGTTAAAATATCCCCGCAAATAACCCGAATTCTATCTGTATTTCCATCTGATTCGAGATACGAGAACACGCGAAGACGGAAATAAGGGAGAGCAGGAGAGGAAAAGGGGATCAGTACGGGGAGGGGAAAAGTAGAAGAATGGGCCAGCCAACTGCTTACGTATTCGATCACGTAAGTACACACGGGAGCACGAAGGAAAAGAGAAGTCGGCTGTCGAACCACCGCGATCGGGAATAAACGGTGGTGTCTCGAGGCAGTGGCGTCGGGTTGCTCGCGCCCCACGAGAATATCGCGATATTGCTCGTGTTAACCACTATCGTGGATCAGGCTTCAAAATCCCGGACCGTACGGCGGTGTGCCGGCGCGTTCGGAATCTTAAACACCATGGCGCAAACCCCCTCGAATCACCAATGCAACGGCAACAGTCGCACTATACCGAATAATATCGATGCTTACGTGCACCGACACGCAGCGCTTTCCAGTCTTGCATTTTATTTATGGATGTTCGCATCCATAAATATTTCGTGTTTAAAATTGTCGTAACAAAAGAAGGCTGTACTTCCGAAAGGCCCACATGAGCTGGCAAGCTGAATTTTTTATAACACACTATATTAAGTATAGGAATGTTAAATATAAAACATTAACCCCGGCAATTCAACAGAAGCTAAGTTATAATAAAAAAAGTTTAAAAAAATAGAACGTAATTATTTAACACCTTGTAGATAGAATTACTTATAAGGTAATTATTTAGATTAAGGAAGGCATTAATGTTTTTTCTGTGTAGACAAATTATATCTTGGTTGTATATCTAAAATCCAGTATTAAAAGTTACGAAAAAGAATTTCTATTCGATTTCATGTTTTAAAACTTTTAACATAGTTAAGCGTAGTTTAACATAGATAATCGTGTACGAACTAAATGCAACGCAGGTTATTAATGCCATTAGAAGAGAAGCTATTTTGATTATACGCGGGCGTGCTCTCCATACAATTATAACTATCGTAGCCGCACTCACCGCACTTTAGCGATGATACGAGCGATACACGGGCATCCTGCGCATAAATACGTTTCCTGCCATCATCATCAAACGATCACTATGACTGGCAGATAAATATTATTGAAGGCTAACGAGATTCTGCAGCATGGTAAAATGCAAAGTGACAGGCGCGATTTCTCCGTTTTCAATTCTGCCACACTCCCCCGTTTTTCTTGTCTCATTCTCTCTTTCCCCCGAGCGTGTTTTTAACGCTTCCCATTTAACTACCTACGCTCGTGCAAAGAAAATATAGAAAGCTCGAGCGTAACGCGAGAACGAAATGGAAAATGGAAAAAGGAAGACAGCCGGGAGAAGGGGACTTGGCAGAGCGATCAGAGAAACGGGAGTTACATCATTGAGATGCAATTCCAATATTGATACGTCGGATTGGCTGGTGCTCCGACGTAGCGTCAGCGGCGAAGATCATAGAGACTCGCGGCAGTAGAAGAAGAAGCTGGATGAGGAGAGCAAAGGCGGCAAGGATGCAACACATTCGTAGCTTATGCACGAGACTCCCAGAGCATGCGAAAGATCGGGTGAAATTGGGCGAGATATTATTGAACGGCCGTAGCGTAGAGATATAGAGAAAGAGAAAAAAGAGCGTAGGCTTCGTCGCTGCAGTTGCAATTGAACTGCATCGACGTATGCTGCGCGGTACATAAAAAATTTAACTATGACGTCCGGTTCGTATCTAACGACTAGAAGATTCGTATTTATCATTATATGAATATCGCATCAAACAGTATATTGTGAAGTACTCGGAATAAACTTTGAAACATAGACGGTTCAATGGCTACATTTGGATGCAACCGAGTATATCAAGTTGATCGTAAAAAGCGAAAACTGATATGATTTTTGATATCGTATGACTGTTATAAAATACTTCACAATATAAATATACATATACATTATATATGTAATGAAATAATCACTAAATATCTCACATTATTAAATTTTCCAGAGTAAATTGAAATAAAAGATATCGAACAGAATATTCTTTTTTTTTAAGTAATATAAAATTAGGTAGTCAAAAAATAAAAGAACAAATATGCTGTAAAATTAAAATAAAACTAAATAATAAGAATATAAAAATGTACTTATTAATACGCTTTTTATGAACTAAATAAATTGAAATATGCTATCATATAGCAAAGTATTTTCGGTATGTCTTTTAGTTATATTTGTAAATAAAAATGTATATTAAAAACTTATTTATTCTGTGCTATACACATATCAATCGTTTTTTATTTATCAAACATATTTTTTTTTTAATTTCAATATCTATATTATTTTCTTATACTAGTTTATATAATATGTATTTAATCTTGAAAATACATAGTGAAACCAAATGCAAATCTCGCGTTCTGTTCAAAAAAATATTTGGAAAGGAAAAAAATACA
Source organism: Tetramorium parvispinum (assembly GCA_011638315.1). Lineage (NCBI taxonomy): Eukaryota > Metazoa > Arthropoda > Insecta > Hymenoptera > Formicidae > Tetramorium > Tetramorium parvispinum. The sequence continues at coordinate 18,158 of VBVR01000859.1, read as the reverse complement.
GTAAATTGTAAAATTAATAATTTTTTTCCTACATTATACACATATACGTATAAGCTTCTTTTAAAAATCAATTTGAATTAGGGAGAAAAAAAATTAATCTCTTAATATACAAATGCACCTGAATTCCGTAATTACATAAACCACAATTACAAATTTGATGTAACGAATATCAAATTAATTCTTGAGATCTATTTATTAAATCATATCATGTTTCAAGATTGATTTCAGCTAAGTTCTTCAACAAAAAAATTATAAATACAAGCATAAGAATTATAACGTACACGTCGGTCGCGTTCTTGCAAAACCGGTGTATCGCGATGTATCGAGTTTAACTTCTAGTCAGATTGCAAGATATCTCGCGGCTATCTTTCGTAACGTAAAACTTTATTATTCTCCGTGTCGCCGTAGTTGTAAGATGACATCGGACTGTCAACTCACAGACAAAAGAGATAGAGATAGAGACCGCGCGCATGCGCACAAGAGAAAGAGAGAGAGAGAGAACGCCGAAGGGAACAAAGTCGCAATTTCCACCGTGTAATCCAACCAGCACGCGGACGTAATCAGAACGAGAGACGGGGACCCCCGTGTACCCCATGGACAGAATTGATGGACAGCTGGTGGTCCGTGACGCGACCACCTGACATTCTTGTCCGATTGGGCTGACATGCCCCTGGGATCGTGCATGCGAGTTTCGTGCTCACGTAGCAAAACGTCTGCTCCGATTCTCTGCGACATACCAAGTGTACATACAATCCCGAGGCTCTAATGCCAAATTATCTCCGCAAAAATAAAAAGATCGTTAATTTATCAATCATCCTTTCCACTTGTGTGCAAACAAAGTTCGCGTACAATAAATATCTTGAAATTTTAATCGAATGCTGCAGATATTTTTAGTTACGTCACGGATATTTTAAATATACTTCTAAACACTTCAATCCCAAAAAAGAGATCACCTGCGGCAATAATATTATTGAACAAACAAAGCGAAAGAAACAAATAATATAATTATTAAAGAGAAGTAATTGTTATTTCAAATTTTTTAACAAATATAAATCCTTTGTAGGTACACGGTAAAATTAATATCTCAATAAAAAAAAAGAGTTGTACTCGGCCTGTTAGGCTGAAATACTAAAAGCGAGCAGTTACTCGCGTTGCATCGAGTACGCGATTTCGAAGCGATACGAGAAGCGTCGGGTTTAAAATACGGGCGATAACCTGGGCTACATCTGAATGCAGCCTCGTGTGCACGCAAATGTGCACGCGCGGCGTATCGCGCGACACGCGTGAATCCGTTTGCGGATCGGTAAGCCGCACGGAATGTCGGATCGCGTTGCATCGCGACGAAACGTAACATCATGGGTACAGAGAGAGAGAGAGAGAGAAAGAGAGAGAGCATCACGGTAAACGCATGCTAGCATGCGAAATTGAAAGCACGTCTCGCGAAATCGAACCGAAATCTGTCGCGAGACACGACCGAATATGAACGGTCCCGACAACGTGACGCGACTTAACGAATGTCGATTACTAATACCGAAACAATTGAAAATCCGATTTTTATTTCTCTTTCGCTTGATGCATTAGACATTATTGCTATTCATTAAAAACAAGTTGAGAAATTGTATATTTTTTTAGCTACATTTTATATTGTTGCTAAAGATAATATAATGATATTATACATTCAAATGTAAAAAAATAATTTTAAATATTGTTTAATATCTTTAGATTTTAAATCATTATTCAATTGGATATATAATACACTGCGTATTTTACTTAATTATTTCATATTTTAATGTTTTAAAAGTAAAACTGTGATTAAGGAAAAACTATGATAGGGTAAACGCTTTCTCATTATTTAAAATTATATCTGATATTAATATCAAATTAAAAACAGAATATTGAAAACTAACCAAAATTTATGCCCAAATAAAGAATATAGATCCTAAATAAAATTATAAATTCAGAATGCACATTATAACAGTCAGTAAAGCTATGTACACTTTTATGTCAGAATTCTATCGCTAGCAACATAAAAAATCGCTAAAAATGCTATAAAACATCGACGCGATGTTAACATTGACCTTGGTACTATAATTTCCACATTTTTGGTATCACAATTTACACATTCTTATCTAAACAGCTTTTCATGTTTTCATTATTGTTACCACAAATACAACAAATCTTAACATTATCGTCATTTACAGTTTCATTCGCTACATAGTTTCGTGTAAATGCTTGTACACATATGGTCACAGATATTATAATACAATTGCTCCTTCTCGTAGAATTGTAGAAACTATCAGTACGTATGTAGAGATATTGCATCGTATACAAAGAAATAAACACATACGAAATGAAATTCCAGAGGAAAGAATCTAAGATTCTGTCACAAATGTTCCATTCAATAAATATTATATAATAATTAAATATGTCAATTAGTTTTCACGTATGAGCTGCTTTAAACTGTCTTCAAACAAGATGTTATAAAGTATAAATTGTAATTATAGTAGCAAATTTTAATTGATAATAAATATCTGAATTTTAGGCATCTCGCATATTAAATTGCATCATGTTCGGCATCGATTCTAAGAGGCCTGCGCATAAAATATGATTCAACTGTATATATTTTTTAAATGTTAGAAACCCCATATCTATCCGGAAACGGCGAAAACATCGTACTCGAAAATCTGATTAGAGATCCTGGCGTATATACGGTCTCTCACACACATTAGACGACAGCGAGTGCAGGAATACGGTCACAGTGTACAAGCGGCCGTTCGAATAGACCATTTGCCTCTACTCGGAACGCCGTGACACGCGCAATTCATCCCCGCAGCCCTCGGCCGTTAGCGTAATTGCACGTACGGGCGCCATTAGACACGCGCGACGCTATGTCGGGTATCTGCGTCGAACCACCTGCGAAATCGTCACTTTGTTTCGGCGTAAATCATGCCCGGAGCAATCTCGCGCGAGGACACGACGCGCTCGCTTTACTCATCTTGATGCACCTCGCTCGACACGATCGAATCCTGTCCTGCGATGCATGCGCGATTTTCCCTAACGCTTCCCAGCTTCCTGGCGCAGCCGACGTAGCGTGGTACAACTTGTTCATGGCACGCCGTATACTGTGGAAATAGGAAAACGTCGCGTTGCAATCATTAAACACGGATAGAGCAAACTCCGGCGAAAACGAGCGGCCCGCCATTCTATCACGGGTTACTATCCCGGCCGATCGGAATTCACCGATACTTGAACTTGGGTCGAGGACTCGGCTCGCGTACCCGCTTTTGATCAAACTTAGTGGCGTTCCGATCTATATTCGACTCGATTAGCACGCGACTCTACCACCCGTGATTTCTCTCTGACAAACGAGCGGTTCACGAAACAATGTTATTTTGTTAGAGTAGTATGAAGAGTCAAACCGCACTCGCAACGAGGCAGATTAATCGGGAAACGGTATCAAAGCGAACGGATACAAATTAAAAATTCTCCTACAGTTCAAATATATTAAATTATCTATTAACTATTAATTATCTATTAACTATTAAACCTATTAAATATATCTATTAACAGTAAATTAATGCAATGGCATACGAGACTATGCTTAAAATGGAACATTAAAAAATCAGTGCTTAAGATTTTATTTTAATTTGAAAAATTTTATTGTACACGAAAGATATAAACGCGACAAGAGGCAATTTTCCAAGTGCGAGCGACCGTTTCCCGAAACTCCGTCGACGATTCCTATAATTCCCGCGGAACAGAAGTCTGACAGTAATATTCATCGCTGATAGGGTTTCAAGACGACCATCTCCTCTCGCAAACGCTCTCTAGCGAAACAGACATTCCTCGCCGAGGCCTTCTCGCTCGCGGAGAATGTCTCGATGGTCGGTTGCAGATGTACCTAACTGCACTACGGGGCGTATTCATTATCGGCCCGCCGGAACCCAGGTTGCTGAGACGATTAAACAGGGAATGGGAGGATCCCCCAATGATTGGCTACACGGGACCGATTCGCTGTCTACGGCTTTATCGCACTGTCATTCTACCACGCTATAGCGCTCGTGCATGGTATCCTTATCTCCACTGCTCCATTTTATTCCTTCCATGTTACGTTCCGCGATCGGTTCACAAGTTCCGGTTAACTCGAAAAAGTTATCGGAACAAATCGCTGCTATGGATGAGCAAAAACATACATGAATTCAGTAGCGATGGAAAATTATAACGCATATTTGATCTTCCGTAAAATTGTTTTCGCACACGCTGCGTATTCTCGTTAATAATTTATACATAACTGTTCTTCAACAATAACAATGTATCGTATAAGCAATTAAATTAAATTGGGATTTTCATTATGCAACTTCGTACATTTGATATAAATAAAAATGCATACAATTTCATCGACAATGAAACGCCGTCTTAGAAAACGGTAATTTATCCCGTACGCAGGTCGATCAAAATGTAATTATAACTTTCACGTAAATATTCGAATAGAAAGTTGCCCGCAAACCGATTATTACTGCAACTTTCCGGCACATCAACCGATGGAAATGGTTGCTATAATATTGCTTAGAAAAGCGACACTAATTTTGCTTTCGGATTCAGCGTCGCACGTATAAACTCATCGCAGTGATGCGGACGGTAGCAATCAGTTCAGTTGCAAGCTGATCGGTTGCCACTGCAGCAACACGTTAATGGCAACTCATTACCCGTTCAATGGCTGAATCTAAACTACCCGTGAATCCGCGCATTCGAGCGCGTGTCGATATTAAAAGACAACTCTCCTCTCTCTCTCTCACTCACTCACTCACTCACTCACTCTCACTCTCTCTCTCTCTCTCTCTCTCTCTCTCTCTCGTACGTGTGCGCAAGGCTATTACCCCACTTAACTTAACGTCGCGTTACAAGAGAACTGTAGGCGCATCGGGAATAGATAATCCAATGCAATCAGCTAAAATGTATTCGCGCGTCACGAGGAATGCAATTACGGATTCACGTCAGTCAGCCATTCGCGAGGCATGTTCATCGTGCGAGCTTATAAGCGCGTAGGAGGAGCTTACAGGCTTACGGTACATTTACCGATCTGTCGGAATCAAGGATCCATCCGTCGGTCCGACCTCGCCGTCGCCGTCGCCGTCGCCGTCACCGTCGTCGTCGTCGTCGTCGTCGTCGCCGAACAAAAGCCGAGAGAATGCCAAAGCTAAGAATAGCGACGAGTCGCGTTGTGCGGCGAGTAATACGTCGCAAACGATATATTATCGCGCGAGTCGCATTCATACGCCAGTTATTCGCGTTTGATTGATGAAATTTAAGTTGACGCGTCTCTCCTACATCATCCTATACACCAGAGGTAATCCTATATCGCTACAATGTAGCGACTCGACGGTGAGATGCACCGTCGCGACACGGCACGTCGCGAAGGGCACCGTCATCAGTGGCGTACGCGCTGCCGCCTTGAGTTAAGCCCGTCGCGGGGACGCGCGCGTGTGTGCGTGCCGGTTGCATAAATCCCGTCGGGATGATATACGGTTCCGGGAGGAGGGAGAGCCTTCAACTATTTGCCGGACAACTCCCTCCCGTACCCTGCGCGAATATCCGCACGCACGTACTCCTTCGGCTGGTCGCCGCCGCTACCGCCGCCGCCGCGCGACTGTAAACTGGCATGCCAAGCTTTTAGGGACGGCTTCATATATCTCGTTTTACCGCCTGTCCGAGGAAAGAAATATAAATTCCATCCTAAATAAATATACGGCGCGGTATATAAATTCGTGTTTAGTCTTCACGTTATTTCGTATCTCGTCCGCGCGCGCCGCCGCCCGTATGCGTTCGATCGCGTATCAATGATTTATTCAGATACGTGGATTCGGTCCAGATCCCGTATATCTCGCGCTCAACGTAATCGAACGTAGGAATTCTTTATCGGATGCAAAGTCCCGCGTATTATCGTAAATATCAAACCAATGACAATCCGCCTCCGCGTCGTAAAAGAAGGATTACGCAATGATAAATTTGCTGCTTTAGGAACACTGCAATTTTGAGTGCGTGCTATATGTAGTCTTGCGTTAAACTACTATTTGAGGTATAGTGCCAAGAACTGAAAAATTTAATAGAAGATAAAAAGGAGATATATAATATTTTTTTTTTTAATCGATTTTAAAGTAGTGACCCAATTCCACGTAATTCACTTGTTCCAATATCATCAAATGATTTCCGGACGCAGCGTACTGTGTAACGAAAAATAATGAGATATTTACGAGCGAAACTTTCGTGAACGTACAACGTGTTTTACTTATCTATTCGACTCTTCAACTATCTGCCTGACGGAAATGGCGGATTGTTCCAAGAGACGTTCGACCAAGTTTCGAGTTTTGTCGACAGAGGCAACGCAGCGTAGGAAATAGATGTTGGTCCGCGTGAAGCGGGAAAAGACAGCGAAAAGGGAAAACAGTCGGAGGAACATTAACGGCAGACGCGAGTCCAAACTCAAACGCGCGATCGTTTTATTTCCTCGCTCCGGCATTCTCTTTTTGCCTGCCGCTGTCTCTTCTTTTTCCCGTCGAGACGATCGGTCTCGTTAGCTTCACTCTGCCTGCAGGTTCCGCTGCTCTCTCGATGAGACTTTCGCAACTATGAGGCCATTTACATACAAATGCCCGTTAGCAATGGACATTCTCGCGAGCCCCTCTCGATATCGTCGTATCATTTCATCCCTTTTTTCTGCCTCTTCTCACCGATTTCGCCATCCCCTTTTCGACCATTCGCCTCGCTTCGCTTACAAAAGCTTCAGTAATTAAGCAGGTATCACGTTTGGACGTTTCTCGTTGAGAGAAAAGGGAGAGCCTTTACTTTCGCTTCTCCAGTTCTACCGATAATTCCACTGAGCCACCGCAAAAAGAGTCACGTTGATTAAAGTCGGCTACCGAATTAATAGATTGAAATAACGTGATGCAAAGAACATTTGAACGGGTAATGAAAAAAAGAGCGGGAGCAGGACGCGCGTTTTCGCCGATATTGACGCCGGATTTATGAAGACTTGCCGAGGGTCACGTATCGCTCCGCGCCCTTTCACATGGAGCGGGCCCGCGGGCTGCGGTCCCCATATATGTATCTGAACCGGATCATTTTTCACCAGGTTTCCTCGACCGTAGTAGATCGTCCGCGGCACGAAATCGGGCCGTCACGATTATCGCTGCCGGCTGGCTCTCGATAAGACGTAAAGGCTACGTTTCCCATCAGTACCGCGCGCGAAATACGAGCGCGAGAGCCTGGAGGAGGGAAGAAAAGGTGAAGGAGAGAGACGGGGAAGCCGAGGTGGAAAGTGAGAGAAAAGCGAAATTGCGAATGCCCGCCGTGAAGCACAGCTACCCGAGTGCGGACGAATGTCTGAGCGATACGTGCTATCGCCGGTTCTTCCCCTCCCTTCCCCGGTTTGCCGCCGATGTGTTTCGACCTGTACATTTTGATGGAAGCTGAAGGAAAGGTTGCGCCCGCGCGCCTCGCCGGCTGCCCCGTTTCGTACGGTTGTAAAATGAAGGTGAGCAATCGGCGCACGTCGTTACAACGTACGCGGAATATATCGACAGGCGCCGCGACGAGTGCGCGTGCAACGGCGAAACCGTATGCGGACGACGTAAGGGAAATTGCGATTTCTCAAATGAGATCCCGGCCCGGCCCCCGAAACTTCGTTTCTTGAGATTTACTGCGCGTCATTCGTAAGGCACGTCGCGCGAAAAGGTGAACGTGCGTATTATTAAAATAGTGATTTCTAACGAGGATTTTTAAGAAATATTAGAGAAACTGTATTTTATATATGATGGAAAAAACTGTATCTTATATTAATCTCTATGTAATAATCATATAATAAAATCATACATAATAAAAGTATAATCTTCCTTTTCTATTTAACTATATTTATTTATACAATTATACTGTACTTGATAATATTTTTGTTACTGTATAACACAATAACACAAAATTAGCCTAAGAATAAATTATGTTGTCAAATTTCTAAGAATAGATTAGGAGACGTAAAACATTTTGATGATTTGCTTATACTATTGACGGAAATTAAGAATCGCGTCTGATAAAAATCGAGACGCAAGATATTTTCGTTCATCTCGCTTCATTTTAATAGGAATGAAAATCGCTCTCCGAAACGTAAATCAAATTGCAGTCGAGTTTTTCGCGGTGTCGTACTGTCGTCCGATGTCGGTATTATCAGTCAAAAGTCCCGATATTCGATGAAAGCTCACGGGAGGTAGCTTCGTTCGTCGCGGAAAGCTGCTCCCATTAAAGAGATGAGATCTTACCGAGGACTCTGCGTTTCCTCTATCTCCTCCCTCTCTTTCCGCTCCATTCTGGGCGAGCCCTTTATGCCTGAGACTCTGCTCTGTGTTTAGAAAAGTGTGTTCCGCACACGAGCACTAAAGTGTTCGCGCTCGCGCGCGCGCGCGCTCGCTATCTTTTTCACGTCCCTTTTTACCTATCCCCTTTTTGTTTCGCCGACGAGAAAGCCGCGAGCGGGATTAAATACCCGCGCTAATCCGATTCGCTGTAAATGTTTTCGAGCGCGACCATCTCCGTCTCTTCCCGTTCTTCCGCTCTTTCTCTTCCCCACCCTCTTGCTTTTTTCCCTCTCGCGCATTTCTCGTCTCCCTCTCACTCATCGGATTTTTTTGTCGAGAGGCTTTCTCGTCGTGAGCTTGCAGATATCTCATACACGGGGCTTTCATTTACGGCCGTGTATGCGCGCGGTTTGAAGCTCGACGTAGCAGAGGGTTGCACGACAACGTCATCGTGAGCGGAAGAGAGCAAGTTCGCAGGTTGAAAATGTCTCTTCTCTCACATATTATTACTTTGCTTCTCCTCCTCCCCCCTTTCTCTCTCTCACTTTCTACCCTATAATCTCGGTCGCCGTGTTAAATTTATTCATAGCCCGGCTAACCCTGTTACGGCGTATTTTACTTACCGCGAAGGCGGGAGCTAAGCACAAACGGGGTACTATCTCAACACTTTTCTAAATACACGATGTATCGATGGCACTTTAAAAAATAGCTTTAGTTCTCTTTAGAGTTAGCTTTTAATAATTTAGAGAAAAATTTAAAACGTTCGATGCAACGTCTCAAGGTTAAACAATTTTTTACTTAATATACTTTCTCCAAGTTTTTAAAAAGGATGTATTTACCGTTATTCCTCTAAATCCTTTTGTATTATATCGAAAACATAATTTTTTATTCTGCCTCATAAATTGATGATCTCATATCATCTTGTCTTCATAATATAGCCGGAATACATATTCGAGGCGCGTACAAAGTTCTTTCGCTACGAAAGTTCGAGTCAGCCGGGCTCGTGTCGTACGTTTTGAAATGCCTGAATCGCGCGACCGGCCTGAATCAGATTGAAATCGGGATCATGCATAACTTTACTCACCGTGGAGCTAACTCCCGATGACGTCACAGCATCCAATTCCCGTCGAACGTAATCCCTGCAACACACACATAAAGCGAACGTTAGTCAGATTGTCGGAAATAGAAACTACGAGGATGGGAGTCGAGTGGACTGTCGTGAGAGTGGAGTACGAACTCCGCTCTCCTAGACTACGCGATGCGCGCACGCGGTGAAACGAGGCCGAGATACTCGATAAGGGGGAAAAAAAAGAATATCACACGCGATACATGTTCCACGCGCCACTTGAGAAAAGAAAGTCGGAGCGGGAATTTGCACTTTCGTTCGAGCAATTCTTCAAATTTGTGTATAACAACAACGGTATCACTCAGAACGATCTAAATATTTCTCACGCCTTTCGTTTTCGCATTTTTGTAGCGTTCTCGCGCGACGTAACATCTACTGGAGAGCTCAGCAGCATCAAGTTACTTGAAAAATTGTTTATGTCCAAGCTTGCAGATGCAAGAGACAAACGAAACAACTAGAGCAAGATTTTACGTCGGTACAATGATGCTTGTACATAGCACGACTCGTGATTATAATTCAACGTGTTTGCACCCCTATCACAATAAATATTTCAATGATCGTCAGTGACCGTAATACCTAGCAAACACGGCTATCAATGACCATTGATGTCCGCAATACCTGACAAACTCAACTACCAACGACCATTAGTGCCCACAATACTTGGCAAACTCGATTATCAACATCATTATTGCCATGCATTGTGCATTGCGCGGGATCGAAAATTTCAAATTTACATGACCGTATAATTCGCAAGTACAGCCTTCACAAGGTCAGTCACGTTCTCCCTCTGCCTTTGTCTCTGTTATCCGGTGGTAAGACGGTGTGTTCCGGTAAGCCTGCATACGCCAGGTGTCGACCCACCGGCGGGATGCGGAGATCTCGTCGTCGCGAGAACGACGGCCGTGACACGTCCTGCCGTCTACACGCGCCTACATATGTATGCTGGCGCAGCGATTTGTGCGATAATGTAAACTTGCTTGTCAAAGAACCCACCGAGCGTAACTGCAAGCGAGTGGGATAGGGAAAGAGAGAGAAAGGGAGAGGAGAGGGAGGGAGACAGAGCGCAAAACGATGCGAAAAGAGAGAAGGAGAGAGGAAAGAAATACGTACATATAGGTCGTTACATATGTATGCGCGCACGCATGCACATATATATGTATCGTTCATCGTGTACATATACATATAGGTATGTACGTACGGGGGAACAGGCCGTGTCAAGCTGTATACTCGCTGCAACGAACATGTATTATTCAGGCTGACACTTGTGCAATGCCTAGCGAGGGTAGATCCCGTCCCCATTCCATCCCTCTATGCCTCTATCCCTCGTCGGACTCGAGGCTGGCCTCGTGGCAAAATAAAAATGCGGCGGGACGCGAATCCGCGGTGTTACCCAGTCGACGTCTCCGGGAGAGACGTCGTCGAGACGACGACGACAATGGCGCGCTTGATGCACGAGAAGGAAATGTTATTTCTTTAGGACACTAAGTGACAGCCCGAGGGACGTTCGGAGGTATTTGCGCCGCCATCGCCGTCAGAATGTCCACCGCGTCCATCGCGACGCGTCTTTAAGGATAACTACGCAACGATGAACCATCTTGCAGACATAAAAATCCTACGAGTTTTACTGGCGATAATAATTAATAATTGCTTTTAAATTTTTAATTAAATATATTAGTAAGTAGATTTGAAATATTGATATTTGATTTAAATAATCAATTCTGATAGCACGTTAAGTTTAAATTCTCTAAGAAAATTGGCCTAAAAATTAAAGAAAATATCTGACCAAATTTATTAAGAAGGAAAGAAAATTTCCAATTTTGCCTTAAAAAAAACCCATAGGACGTACAATCTCCTGCGCAATATCATTGTCTTTTCAACGAGGGCTATAGATGAGGCAATAAGTCTCTCTTGGAAAACGCCTGACGTGCAATTCCCGATATAATTCCGGATACATCCGGCTCTCCGTACTTTCGCGCGCCATGGTCATTACTTTCTTCCGCGCAAGAAACAATATTCTTCCGCTACCGGCCATTATTTGCATTGAGTAGACGTTTAAACGTGCTGGTAGAAAAATGGTGGAAGAAGAAGAAGAAGGGAAGGGACAGGGCAAGAGAGGGCGGAAGCATTAGTGGTATTGCCATACTATTACTCGCGCCCCTCCTAATAGCCCGCCCATTAAAGATAATGAACGTAAATTATGCGTAACGGACCGCGCTTAAAAAGGTCACTTATATCTACCGTAAAGAGAGCCATTCTAAATTGGCTGTACTATTCACAGTACGTGACAATATATGATATTTTGCTGGAACAAATTAAACGCGTGAACAAATTAAAAATTACAAAATTGCTATGTTTCTTTGTATCGTACGTACATGTAGAATCACATGTCGGAGAAATCTTCTAGAATCCATTAGAATCCATTCTTACTTTTACTTTTACTGGCATAAAATCTATTTCCATAGAAAGTAAAAGACATTTCTGTAGCTTTGTAATATTGAGGATTAAATGTATTTCGGTAATTAAACTTCGAATTAAAATTCTGAAAAAGTACCATCCGCTTGTGAATACAGATGATTTTATAATAATAAAGCTTTATTAATAACTACCATGATTTGATTTTCTCGTCACTAACAGAAGATTAATAGAACGCATATGAATAATTAAATTGAACCGTCGCGATCGAATAAACGCACATAAAAGATATTCGTATATTCATTTCAAAAATTCCAATTTAAATTTTTTTAATTTGCTGAAAATTATACTTTATTATATACCGTATCTTTTATTTCGCAAAATAATTATTAAAAAAAAATATATATATATACATACATACACAAATTATTCTATAGAATATCTATTATATTGATAATAATATGTCATAAGAATATTGATACTTCAATGTGACATATGTAATAAGACACGAGACCGTTTCGTGCTATATTTTTGTCGCTTTTATGCGAATCTCTTATCACTGGGTCGCGGCTTTCGACGAGTTTCCGTTCGCCGCAAGACCAGCGATGGAGGATAGAAACGAGGTCGCACAGATAAAATATTTCTTCCACGACTCATTTACCGCAAGGCAAATTCGTGCTCGCAACCCACGTGCATCCCGTTTCTCGCGTCAACTTTACGCCACGTCGGCTCCTAACTGATGGTTCGCGGATTAGAGAGGATTTCCGCGACTTTTCGATAACATCGTTTCAAACAACCTCTCGATCCCCTCGCTGCCCGTTTCCAATCGGCTTCCGATCTTCGCGATAGGAAGCGAGAAGAAAGATTAAATACGATAAAGTCGCCGGAATTTCGCCCTTCGCCGGTACTTTGCCGCGCGCCCACTTCGATCCTTTACAATCCCCTCGCGCGATCCTTTTATCTCCTCGCCATCGGTCCTTGATTCTCTTCCTGTACTACCGCTGTCTCATGTTTATGGACGAAGAGGCCGATCGCTCCTTAAACGCGTTTTACGAAATTTATTTCCGTCATCAAGTTGCACCCTGGATTCGCGATGGACGATAATGACGGGCTTTACAAAACGATCGAAACGATCCGTTACGATAGCACGGCTGACTGCTCTGACTCTGGAACTGGATGCACCCGATATAGAGTCAAGTGCATTAGTTCGCTTGCCGAAGGTGAACTGAACGTGGGCGCGCTTTAATTTGTCTAGATTGGATCATTTAACCCTTTCAAAGTCTCCATTTACGAAAGAGAAAATATTCGTGAATCGTTACTAAGCAATCACAGACGATTCAATACATTATTTATATATGTACAGTATGCATTATACTGATTTTGCACATAATAAATTCTGTGAAACACATGTACCTAATATAAATGCATTCCTATTTATGTCACTACTATATTATGTCATTGCGTAAAAAATTTCACATTTGTAATCATGTTATCGCGTTTATATTTCCAGTCATTTGCATGAGCGAAATATGAGAGCAAACGTTTCCGATCAAAATCCACAATTTCATTTAGAATCGAAGGATGGTAGATGCCACATCACTAATGTGCACAACGTGCCGTTGCGAATGACAGTGCCTTGTTTCGCAAAACCGGGTGATTCCGGAAACGCGTCGCTCCCATCGAGCGAAACCAACACCAGAAGACAAGACAGTCTCGTTGGCGACGTTTAACCGAGCCGAGTAAGAAAGTTGGATAGCTCGGCATGGCGAGCGTGCGAGCAAATAACAAACGAGAGGAGACGCAAGGAGGTGCGCGCAGGTCGTAATTAAAACCGGCTGCTGTTTACTCGGGGGTAATGAAGGGGCAAACACACAGTTTGTCTCTGTTACTGGAATATCTGCCCCGCCACCGTCGTCGCCGCAGCCGTCCCTATTCGCGTCTACATGATACCACGAGTAATGTGGATCACCCACCTTCGGCCGCCGCAACGGACTTAGCCGCGGCAATTCGAGTGCGACTTCCCGACTCTGTTGAGACCATAACATTTTCAGAGAAACTTTGCTTCCACCGCGATTGCTTGACGCTAACGCTTTAAAGTCTTTGCGCTTACACGATCGTATCTCGATATCGTGCCGAAAATGACTTGCCTTTCACACGAATGTATTCAAAATCGTCAAACTCAGATATTGAATGATGTAAATAAGTAAATAAAAAATTAGCCAAGTTATACATGTACATATATATTTTGTATCAAATACTTTAATTAACGAATATCATTATAAAGAATTTATAAAATTTTTTATTTCTTCGAGCTTGTAACTTTTTATGGTTGCAAAACTATTTCTTATTGGAGGAGAAAATTATATTTTTAATACATATTGCATTAATAGCATTAATCCATGTGTACATCTCCATCTTCATAATTGGCAAATAAATAGAAACACGAAAATAATTTATCACAGATTAATCACAGAAATGCGTGTAAAATATGTAGAGTTTTCCCCAACGTAAATACGATCTTATTGTGTGATCTTCACGAGCGCCTAATTGCTGCATTGATTTTCGCTTAAGACTCAACCTCGACGTCCATGCGTGCCCGGCGTTTAAAGCCATGAAGGCGGACGAACACGTACGTTTACGTCTACGTGTACGCGAGAGGGGGAGAAGGGAGACAGAATCCACCGAACCGAACGAAATAAGCCAGATCCACCTGATCCCTTATTCCCCGCCCAAAGAGATTGATATCGGCCGAAAGGGATGATGTTATTTTTGCTCGGCACAGTACGCATCCCCTAACGAGGAGAGGGTCGCGCTCCTGCGAGCAACGAGCGACGTGATAAATCTTCCATCGTCGATCCCATCCACTCTCCCTACACCGCTTTTAATCCGCCGGTAAATAGCGATCGACGAAACGTAGGATAATCGTAAGCGAACGATGCATGCGGACGAGTATGTACAAAAGGCTTGACTTGACGCAACGAGAATATCGATTAAACGTATCCAATTTGTGGCACATAAAGTGAATGCATGATGCGTATTCCACGCACGAGAGAATTCAAAAAAGAACGAAGTGAAATACCTGACAATTAATCGCGATAATTGTTCAATAGTTAATATGTTAAAAAATATCGTAAGCTTCAAATTTTAACTTTTACATTAAATTTTACCATTTAAATCTTTAATCATGTTTTTATCTCGAACTTTTACTTTTTAATTTAAAGCATAATTAAGTGGGACACAGTACTATTTCGTTTCCATCTCAAAAACACTTAAAAAAAACGAGATAAAGCTCAAAAGTATACAAGAGATTTCTAGAAGGATCGCTACGTAAGATGCGAATTTGATGGCACAGTCAGAAATTATCGTTCATTATCAAATTACTAGCCGTCGGGTTTATCGTGAAATATTGTTAACGCATTACATTAATGTACGTACACGCACGTTAATGGATAACGACATGTACGTGAGTCTGCGTTCTACAAAACGGAATTCAAGTGGCCGCAGAGCCAAGTTCGACGGCTTTAACAGAGAGCCGAAGTTGGCTCGAACCGAGACAATTGGACGAGGGCCATCGTCTTGAGCGACAGCGCAGATGCGCAAAAATATTCACAATTACGTCCCGCTTAACGCCACCGCCGTGTGAATAATAGACACCCCTCGCCCGGCTCCACGATCCGTTCTGATCCCCGTTTCGCCATTACGTCGCTTTTTCGCTTGTCCGGTCGCGGTGGCTCTTCTAAGAAATTCAGTCGGTCTAGAAATTGGCACAAGGTTCCGCGTCGGCCATCTTACCACGCCACGCTTGCCATACGAATTTTTCTATTTTCGCGCATCGACGCATCGAGAGACCGACCGCCATTCCAGAGCAAAGTTCGCGTGTCATATTGCTTTTTGCAACATGTGCAGTCGCCCGCGTAATTAATGTATTTTTTATGCATTATTTAATTTGCATGTTATTTTAAAAGTTATCCATAATATAATTTAAAGAAAATAACTATATTTTAATATTTTTAACAAAATACAATTTGAGATATGTAAGAAATCTATTAATTATACTGTCATACTGAAATACAGTTGTCTTACTAAAAAAAACTGAGTTCTTTTATATAAAAATATTTGAATAAAAATAAAATTTATATAAGTCAGTATCTTTGAATCTGCATACAAGTATTAATATGATATAATTTAGACAACAAAACATGACTTCATAACTTAAAATAATACTAATAATTAATTTATACTTCTCTTTCGTGTTCTCATCGACATTCAATTTTCTGACAAGTATATATTGCTATCTGTATGCTATAACTCGCATACGTTTGCAAGTACATAAACTGTCTGCAATCCTAGAAAAGAAAAAATAAAACACGGACGCGAAAAAAATACCAATTCCGTCCAGTCCAGTCTGAAACGACGAATCGTCGTCGCGGGCGCCATTCGGTCAGGGATTCGGCGAAAATTCAACGGTGAACCCATTATCGGGAAGCGCTCGTTTTAAAATATACCGACGGCGTGTGGTATTTGCAATTCCGACGAGGAAGAGCTACGGAGTTTGCTATTCGCCGGAGAACGCCGAGGGACGTTCGCGAACGCTCGCGGCGAACGCGCGAGTTGCATAAACACGCTCGGACGAAGCGCGGCACGAACGAGAGTGCAGCTGCAGGCAGCCTCCCCCGTAGTCGACGGGCGATGGTACGTGACTCCGTATCCGACGATCGTTAAGCTTGGCCCCGAAACGGTCGTTACTTCCGATCGAGCAAAGCGACAAATCATCATAGGCGACACTAACGCGGCGTCCGGCAGTTAGCGAGCGATTTACGTCGCGCGCGATTCGCTCGCTGCAATTTTACAATAATGCCCGATCGTACTGTTGCATTAACGCTGATAAGCTTGTACCAGACGATTATGATAACTAGCAAATATCAAATAAACTGACTGCTTTAACAAAGTTACAGGATATTCCAAATGACTCAATTTATGAGACAATCGATAATCGTAAAACAATCTTCGAATAAGTGAAAATGGATTAATTAATTCGAAGTAAGATTTGACAATAAAATAACGACTATTATCACGTGGAACATTATTTTTGTTCTCAAACTGTGTCACCAAAGTGTTATATATTACATTAATTTTCTTCATTGTCATTATCCGAGTAATCCATTATTCATTAGATTTTAAAATGTACATGCATTAGATTTTTCGAGGGAAATACCAAAGCCTTATCAGAGTTAGATCCAGTTTTTCAGTCAGATTTCAAGATCCAGTTGTGAGTTTTAATGTGCGGGAGAACGCATAACCTCGAGCGAAGAATACCAATTTCTTAAAACTGGATACTCAACTTAGAAAACGCAATACTTTTTCGTAACCCCGTTTCGTTCTATTGCAAAAGTCATGTTCGAACGTGAACTCCGCTCGCCCACTTGTTATTGCACTTCTCTCGACATTCGTCCTTTTCTTTCCTACATCAAAATGTCCGAAATTGGACAAGAGCCAAGAACAGTCGACCACCGTTCCAAAATGGGCATCCTTCTCTTTATCTTTTCAGCTTTTCTCCGACCCGTATCTACCCATCAATTTATTCGTCCACCTCGTCCTTTCTGCGCTCTCCTTTCTGCCGCACGATTTCCGCTAACATGATGCGAATAGTCCACCGCGGATAAATTATTGTTTGACCATTTCTTTACCTCCGTTTTATTATTTATCGGCAATAATTATTCGACTAACGCAAAAATAAAAATAAAATCAACTCTGCAAAATTATACATTTTTTTATGTCAAAAGATATTGTAGTTTGCAAGTTTCGCGACATTTGGTTATTCAAAGTGTTTCCTTCGATCTTCTTTTGAAAGAGAAATTTATCTATTGGATTTTATGAATTTGAAGTTTGCATCGTTGCTAAGCAACGAAAAGAAAATTTTCGATTCTCCGAATTTTTCTTGCATTAGAAATTAACAATTC